>PVKC010005432.1:0-33199 GCA_004027635.1 Crocidura indochinensis | reverse complement strand
CCTTCCTTCCTCTCTATCTTCTATCATCTCTATCTATCTATCTATCTATCTATCTATCTATCTATCTATCTATCTATCTATCTCTTTCTCTCTATCTCTATCTCCATGCATAAATCAATAAATTGGTTGATCAATCAACCTTTTAGAAGAATATCGACATATCTATCTACAGATGTTATCTACAGAGAGATATAGATTTAGAGAGATAGAGAGACAGATAGATGCATTCAAAGGAACATAACCTTGGAAAAAAGCTGCAACTTTAGATTTTTTAAGTAAAGTTATTTTAGCTATGGATATGGCTCAGTGGTTGAGCACATGGGAGCAACACACACAAAGTAATAATAAATAAAAATTTTAGGGGAAATGATTAACTTTTCTAAAAGTATGATGCTAGGATTAATAATAATTAATAATTATTATATTATATATTATAATATATACTACAATGATAATAATAATAAATTAATAATTTATTCCCTTATATGGGAATAAATAGGTATGCTTGAAGATATTGTATCTATTCAAATGGAAAAATATAGTCAATGCTATATAAAAATATAAAATCATGTTGGATTGAAAAGTTTGTCACAGTTGTTCTAAAACAACTATTGACCCAGATGTACCAGACCCTACTTGACCCACTACCAGTATTTCAGATCTCTAGATATCAATTGCCCCAGGAGCTAGGAAGAAAGGGAGGTGCTGGTATGTTGATGGTGGTCATGGCAATCCTTTGCTGCATGTTATCAGGGTTCACTGGCGGCCACCTGTGCCATGGCATGAGGAATATTTGGTGGAGTGAAGCAGCAGAAAGCAGTTTCTTGGGCTGTCACCTGTGCCTACCTGACCACAACCACCTCTCTACTGTGGGTAATTTAAAAGAGTTACCACACCATAAACCTGAGCAATAGAACAGTGGTAAGGGCGTTTGCTTTACATGTGACCGACCAGGATGAACCTGGGTTCGATTCATGGCATTCCGCATGGTCCCTGAAGCCTACCAGGAGCAATTTCTGAGCGCAGAACCAGGAGTAACCCTAGCGCCTCTGGGTGTGGCCCCAAAACCAAAACAGAATGAAAAAAAAAAAGTTAACACACCAAATCTACAAATTCTTCTGAGATTCCAATGCAGCAAGCTTAGTCTAGAAAACAGCTCACTATTTATTAAGTGATCTCTATTTGTAGGAAAGGGGGATTAGCCCATGCCAGGTGATGGTCAAGGGACCATATGTGGTGCCAGGATTGAACTGGAGTTGGCTACATGTAAAGTCATGTATGTGCCTTAATCCCTGTTCTCTGTCTCCAGCACATCCCTCAGTATTATTCAGATCATACATGAAAGAGACAGATAACTGCAAAACTAAGGGGCAAAACTTAAAGACATATTACCAAAAGAAACTGTGGTTTCTTTTGTATGGAATATCATACAGCCATCAGGAGAGATGAAGCCATGAAATTTTCCAATACATGGATGGACATGAAAAATAGTGTATGTTGAGTGAAGTAAGTCAGAGGGAGGAGAGAGATACAAAATAGTCTCACTCATTCATGGGTTTTAAGAAAAATAAAAGACATTATTGTAATAATGCCCAGAGATGAGGACCATAATGACCAGCTCACGATATGAGGCTCACCTCAAGGACGGGAGAGTGCAGTTAGAACACTAACAACTAACATGACAATGTTAATGAGTGAGAGAAGTAGAATGCCTGTCTTCAATACAGGCTGGGGTTGTGAGTGGAGAGGTATGGGGAGCATTGGTGGGGGGATATTAATATTTATCTTAATCAAAGAGACCGTCTGGGCTCTTGCTCTTCAAGTCCATGTTCTCCCTTGAACATGTGTCTGTGCTTGTCTATCTCGCTTTGCTTTTTCCTCTTTGCAGAAAGCCGTGTTCCATTTGGAGCACCAATTTTCTCTCATTCTCTATCCTCACCCCTAAGTCAATTTATACAAACCCTAGCAGCAGGTTCTGGAAATGAAGCCCTAGATCTAGATCCGCCTAGGAATGGATCAGTAAGCAACCTTAAATATGGTATCCAAGATGTGGGCAATAATATTCAAAGGACAGCTCTGTTTTTTTTATTGTTGTTGTTGTCCTATCAGTCCAGCTCTGTGTCCAGAAAAAGCTCTTATGCTATTTGCAAACAACAGAACATTTGCTAAGCTAGGGAAGGAAGTGAGCCGAAACATGGAGGCAGATTTTGACAGCCAAGAAGCTCACTTTGCTTTTTTAGTCCTCAGCAACCTCCTGCAGGTTCATGTAAACGGAACAGGGACGGTTCTTTCGAGTGTACAGACTGCAGCATGAGTACAGAGCAGTATGACACTCCAAGCACAAAGGACCCATCAGCATCTTTCTGGAAAGTTAGATCTCACAGAGCACAGCAGACACTGCCTTCAGCTATTTCAATTCACCAACTGTATGAATGCTGCATTTTAGCTGCGGTCACACAGGCAGGCAATACTCAGACACAGTGCCCTGGCCTTTAAAAAATGCTCTTCCACATATTGTGCTCAGGGAAAAGTCAGACCAAAGACAAATAACATGACCTCAAGCAGCTACACCATGAAAGCATCATCATGAGAAAATATCAGTGATTAGTATACTAGAAATGGAAGGTATGTAGTAAGTAAAATGGATAAGGGGACCAAGTGGTACAAACAAGGGGCCAAAGCTACATCATCCCATATAGTGTGCCCCCCCCAATAGTATAAATATGACAGCAGAAGGAGCACTTGCGGGGGCTGGGTTGTGGCGCTGGAGGTAAGGTGCCTGCCTTGCCTGCACTAACCTAGGACGGACCGTGGTTCGATTCCCCGGTTCCCCATATGGTCCCCTGTGCCTGCCAGGAGTGACTTCTGAGTGAATAGCCAGGAGTAACCCCTGAGCATCACTGGGTGTGGCCCAAAAACCAAAAAAGTTTGTCACAACAAAACTTGAAAGCTATTTTATAGAATATTGAGGGCCCCAAATGGCCAAAATAGTATTGATAAAGCACTAGTAAGTTTTATGATGTATAAAATGAGATGTGAAATATTGGTATGAGGATGGAGACACCAGGAGAATCATGGAACGTATGACAATTGAGATATAAAAAGACATTTGTTATATAAAAAATAAAAAATGAAGTGATTAACGATTGGGTTGTGATCAGTGGAAAAGATAAAATTGGATTTCTACAGTGAACAACATAAATACCAATCTACAGAGTGAAAATATTAATGCAGAGGGAAAGGCTAGATCTTTTAGAAGAAAATATAAGGAAATACTTGTGACTTAGTGTAGGAAAATAGGTTAACATGAGTCAAAGGATATAAGCCATGGAGTACAATGTAATACATTTGCCTATATTTATTGAAAAGATTATTCTGACAAGAATAATAATCCTTCCTTAGCAGAGAGGACCATAAAAGTAGCAAAAAACAGACCTTTTGATATGCACAACCCCCTTTTAGTAAAAGTATTGCAAACTATAGCACTTAAAAGGAAGAGAAAGAGAGAGACAAAAAGAGAGAGAGAAGAAAAGTGCCATAGGGAAATCTGGGGGTGAGGTTGGGATGATGAGAGGGTAACTGAAGTAAATGAGAAAACTGGAATTAACACTGGTGAAGGAATGGGCGTTGGAACATTATATGACCAAAACTCAACTATCAGCAACTTTTTAACTCCATATTTCAATGTAATTAAAATTTTTTTTTTGGTTTTTGGGTCACACCAGGCAACGCTAAGGGGTTCTTCCTGGCTCTATGCTCAGAAATTGCTCCTGGCAGGCTTGGGGGACCATATGGAATACTGGGATTCGAAACATCGTCCTTCTGCATGCAAAGCAAACGCCCAACCTCTATGCTATCTCTCCAGTCCCTCAATGTAATTTAAATTTTAAAAAAAGCAGAGAAGGGGAGATATTTCTATTATATGCTACATATCTTTATATATGTGTATATACATATATGTATTATATGTAAATATATATGCTACATATATGTATATTATATACATATATAAAGATATATTTGTATATACATATATATTATGTATACATATGTACATGTGTCTGACAATCACATAATTATAAGTCAGATTTTACGGTATTTTCAAACAAGAAGAGAAAAAACAAACATCTATATCCGTCTATGCACACTCTTTAGGAATCTGGTAAATGCAAATTAAAATCACAAAGGGACATCATTTCAGGGAAAAATCTGATATTTAAGACCAGTTAGAGAGAGACTTTATATGGTGTTCAATCCTATGGTTAGAAACCACTAGGATGAAATTCAGCCTGGTTATTCACTGTTTGGTTTCAAACAATTTATTCTCATCCTCTCGGTCCCAAGTTTTCATACACCAAAGGGGGAAGACAAGCTAATGCTTGGAAAGCAGTCATGACATAAAATAGAACTCTCACCTTGTATGCATTTTACGAAAAGTCAATGGATTTGAGAGTAGACTGAAGTGTTTGTCTTGCATGCTGCTAACGTTGCTTCAATCCTTCATTCTGCGTGTGGTTTCCAGAGCATTGACAAGAGTGAACCTGAGCACAGAGACAGAAATAAACGCTGAGCACCTGGCACCAAAAACAAAAAAGAGAAAACTTTGCAGCTAGTGTGGATGGAGGGTTCACTGGAACCAAGCACTGCCCCAGGCTCAGGATGGTTATGAGGCGACTATATGTATTTTACAAATGGGCATTTTACAGGAAACCAACATAGGGTAGAATTCAAGGAGCAAGGATCTAGGCTTGGATTTACCAGGCTCTCAAATGTGCAGGTAAAAACCTGGGTTACTGCCTTCCTGTTGCCATAGAAACATCAGGATGGAGGGGGGATACAGAAACTCTTCAAGGTCACTGCTTACATCAGTCCTCGAGTGCTGAAACAGACACACAATGACCACTCAGCCAGGTCAGCCGATTTCCTCTTCTGGTTAGAAGTTGTGTCATGGCTTTCAGTATGGTTCTATAAACAGATGAGTAACAATGGAGTCTATGGTGCTCCTAATAGCAATTTGTCCAGTCAGCCCACAGCATTATTAATCAAAATGTGCTTTTGGAGCCACAGTAGGTATCTGGACATTTCTGCAATATTTTCTGCACAGAGAGTACCACTGAGGGGCATGAGGTTGGAGCAAAACGTCATCAGGCCTTGTTGGGAAGCACTGTTAATACTTTCAATCTACAGGGAAATCAGAAGGTTAGCTGTGGACATAGTTTTTGAGCTTTTGTTCCTGAATTTATAATCTTAGAATTAAAAGGGATCAGCAAATACTATTTGTTTTATTCATTCATTAAATTCATTCATTCATTCAGGCTTTGAGGCCACACTCAGTGGTGCTCAGGGATTACTTCTGGTTTTGTGCTCAGGGATTACTCCTGAGCATAGAGCACACCTGATGGATTTAAGGAGAATTCATTGGGGTTCCAGGGATCAAACTCAGGGTGGCCTCATGCAAGGAAAAAACCTTACCCACTAGACTATCTTTTAGGCCCTGCAAATACATTTTAAGTTTCACCTCTTCTCTCCCCTGCCAGAACCATGTGGACATGCTTCCTGCAAGATGGGGTTATTTTAATTTCATTTCAGGATTATTCTACCACTGGCTAGAGATTTTCTTCTCTTGCCTCTTGTGAATTTCCCCTTGCTTGTCTGAGTTCTGCCTCCTTAAGCAGCACTCAGTCACATTGGCATCCACCCCTAAGCTTGGTGTCATTTCTCTATATCGTTCATAAAGGGATAGAAGGGCAATATTCTGGTCCTCTGGATGTGAAACATGACATGCGACTGGCATGAGTTCTTCTCAAAAAATGAGCTCTATTGGGCCAGAGTCCACACGTTGGACAGGAATATCAGCAAGTGGTTGTGTGATCAAATTCAAGGGCAAGTGAATAGGTAGTTTATTGGGGAAACTTGATTAGACTGAAATTCAAAATGTGGCTTTATTGGGCCTACTCAGAAGCCTTTACTAGAAATTTGGAATTCAGGTTCATTTTATTTCTTTGTGGTAGTTATGGGGTGGTGACTTTCAAGCAGTGCTCAAGAGAACAGACAATTTTAGACCAACTGGGCCATTCATTGCTTCAGCACAAGGACCTGAAGATGAGATACTGCTGGGGTGCTGCATTTTGGAGCTGGAGTGTCCAGGGATGCTGGGGGGCCTCCAAGTCCTCCCCTGGAGGTACTGCTTACCTCTAGGACTGCACCTGGCAACGCTAGGGAGACCATGGGAACTAGGAATTAGATCTGAGTTAGGGGTATGCCCAGCATGTACCCTAAGCACTGTCTGTCCCAGTCAGTTTATTTTGAAGAACTAACTGAATGATCTTTAGCAGTGAGGTTAGAAGGGGAGACAGAGGCAAGGAGCTGAAGTGGAGCAGTAGAGAGGTAGCTGGGAGGACAGAGAGCCCCAGACTTCCCAGGAGCTGGTTGACTTCCTGGCTCTCCCTGATGCATGGACAAAACACAATTGCACACTCACTCACTCACACACCCACAAATTAACCACATAATTCACTAAAGTTTGCTTTGCTTAGTTCTCCTTGAATCACACTATTACTGCATAGAAGAGTTTGTCCAGTTTACTGGAGCTTTGATTCTTGGTGGTGGGAATGTTGCACCGGTGAAATGGGGGGTGTTCTTTACATGACTGAAATCCAACTACAATCATATTTGTAATCAAGGTGCTTAAAAAAAGATATTAATCAAGGGGCCTGGGAGATAGCATGGAGGTAAGGCGTTTGCCTTTCATGCAAAAGGTCATTGGTTCGAATCCCGGTGCCCCATATGGTCCCCCGTGCCTGCCAGGAGCAATTTCTGAGCATGGAGCCAGGAGTAACCCCTGAGCACTGCCAGGTGTGACCCAAAAACCAAAAAAAAAAAAAAAAAAGATATTAATCAAGTCTTACTCTATCCATGAGAATTGAAATGCTCAGGATTTTTATTTCCATGTGTGTGGATAAAATGCTTTGAAACTGATAATGAAATGTACTTTATTTCAAGGTTGTTCATTCACCCTTTCAGTCAACAATAGTTTATGAAGCAGCTACTATCATCGGTACTTTTTAGAACTTCACTATTTGCCCGTCACTTTGTTTTTCTATTGACAAGGACAATTGCCTTTAATAATCTCCCCTTTCTATTTACTTTTATCAACAGTAGAATGAAAAACAAGCAGGTTACCAAATACCGAGCTGGTGAACAATAACAAGTAAAACAGAAGTTCTTAAGCTTTGAATGGAAGCCTGCGCTGGGCTCAAAGTACATGATGTCTACTATCTTTATTTATGGGTGCAAAGAGAACATTCTGTCTACTTCCTGTTTTCTACTTAGATTTGCATTGGCCTGTTGAGGGTGTAGTAAATACATAATGGATACACATTTGGAGTGTTGTGTGATTTATACATATAAACATGTAGCTCGTATCCTACAATTTCCATCTAAATATGTAGAAACCAGGGTTTCTACTGAATACAGTTTCTAGCACAATCTTACAGTGAGGGAGAGTTGATCACTCTTCTGTAAAAAAAATGGATACCATTTTCAGTCCAGCAGATAAATATTCTGGGCTTTTTCTTCTGTTCATGTCTCTTAAATAAAACTAAAGGTAAACCCTTAGCCTTTCCTTTGGCTTTTAATTCATCTCCTGCATTACACTGTTCTTTTCAACCAAAACAACCAATGTTTAATCAACATCTCCAAGCTGATTTTCTACTTTTTAAAAATATTTTGGTTTTGGGGTCACACCTGGCAGTGCTCAGGGGTTACTCCTGGCTCTGCACTCAGAAATCTCTCCTGGCACGTTGAGGGACCATATTGGATGCTGGGAATCAAACCCAGGTCCATCCCGGGTCAGCCGTGTGCAAAGCAAACACCCTACCACTGCACTATCACTCTGGCAAATTAAAACCTAATTTTCATGGGGTATTCTTCACCACCTTCACAATCCCATCATTCATGGGGTTTGCTTTAATGATGAGGGATATGAGATGGAAAAAAGTCACCTTTTACATTTATTCATTCCTTTTTTGGGGAGGGAGGGGGACAAATACCTGGTTTGTCAATGTATAGGGCACTTTGTTTTCCTCAGAATTTTATTTTTTCATTTAGTTTAACTAGCAGCTGTTATTTGGGAGTCTAAAGCAATGAAAATTGAGAAAGTATAAACATGATCTAATGAAACAATTAGATTTCTACGTGCATAAAACAAAAAAGTGAAATCAAACTGGCAAGTGTTTAGAAAGTAAAAGAGACAATCAATCACCTGCACATGAAAACACACACATACATATACATGAAGAGAAAATGTACTTATAATAAGCAACCAATAATTTAGGTGTTATTATATTAACATATTTTCTTTGATAAGCAAATTGTGATATATTAATTATATTAGGCCTCCCCAGTAGGTAGATGAATATTTCTCTAGTTATCCGGATAACTAGATAACTATCTAGCTATCTAACCAGATAGCTATTTAGTTATTTGGATAACTAGCAACCACACTGCTAGTCAAAGGCTTGACATGGTGGAGAAAGAATTTTTATAGGAAAAAATGTTGGTAGAAACCCTTTCATGCTATAAAAGCAGTCAACTAGGCAAGGAGCTTCAAAGCTTCTGTGTTTAAACATGAACATCAATTCCCATGCAGGAGTTTCTGTGATTCTGGTAGAGATCCTTAGGTAGACTTTTTTTTTGAGGGGGGGTCACACCCTCTAGCACTCAGGGGTTACTCCTGGCTCTATGCTCAAAATCTCCCCTGGCAGGCTCGGGGGACCATATGGCATGCCGAGATTCTAACCACTGGCCTTCTGCATGCAAGGCAAATGCCTTACCTTCATGCTATCTCTCCAGCCCCTGGGTAGACTTTCTTTCTGTTTACTATGATGTACAGATCATGGGTGTACAGACCATGAGTGTACAGACCATGGGTGTATACTGCTGATGGATGTGTACTGACACAGTTGTGTAATTGATCATTTGTGTGTGCTGACTTGAGTGTGTAGGGATTTCAGCTATGTACTGACCAGGGGTATGTGCTCACTCTTGGTGTATTGATAGATCCTAGGTGTGAGCTGACCCCAACTGTGTACTGGATATAGGCATATCCTGTGTTCCTATTCTAGACTGAGGGTGGACCTCAAATCCCCAATAAATAAAAGAGTCAATGTCTATAAAATATTTCATATGGTTCACACCACCAGTGTTCAACATGTGGTAGCTTTTACTATTCATTTTACTACTGAAAGGTTTTGCTATTCCTATTGTCAAAAGAATAGAAGCATAACTTGCAAGGTAGAAGATCAAAGGAAACATTTTATTTACTTTATTTATTTGGGTTTTCAACTACTTTTTGTGATGCTCAAGACTTATTCCTGGCTCTGCACTCAAAGCTCACTCCTGGTAGTGCTCAGGATTATATGGTGTTTTTTTTTTTTTTGGGCTTTTTGGGCTTTTTGGGCTTTTTGGGCTACACTCAGTGGCACTCCAGGATTACTCCTGGCTCTGTGCCCAGAAATCAATCCTGGCTTGGGGGACCATATGGGATGCCAGGGATTGAATCCATGTCTTTCCTGGGTCAGCCATGTGCAAGGCAAACGCCCTAACACTATGCTATCCCTCTGGCCCTGGGATCTTATAGGATGCTGGAGATCAAACCCAATTCAGTCACATGCCAGGTAAATGCCCTACTATCTCCCTGGCCCTTGAAGAGCTTTGGTGGTGCGAACATTGTACTGGTGAAGGGGGTGTTCTTTTTTTTTGTTTGTTTTATGACTGAAACCCAACTACAAACATGCTTGTAATCATGGTGATTAAATAATGATATTCTTTAAGAAATGTTAGTTAAGAAATATCTTACGGGAGCCGGGAGGTGGCGCAGGAGGTAAGGTGCCTGCTGCCTTGCCTAGGACGGACCACAGTTCGATCCCCCGGTTCCCATATGGTCCCCCGTGCCTGCCAGGAGCGACTTCTGAGTGCATAGCCAGGAGTAACCCCTGAGCGTCACTGGGTGTGACCCAAAAACCAAAAAAAAAAAAAAAAAAAAAAAAAAAAACAAAAAAACAAGAAATATCTTACAAAGTTGTCAGTGGTTACACAATTTTTTAAGAGACCTGAATTGCAAATAACATAAACTCTCTTATGAAGACTATTTTAGATTTTTATTTTCTTTGAGAGAAAACCCCCTTGTACTTTATTTTCTGTTTCCTGTGGTAAATCATGTCCCCTAAAGCCCAGTGGGTTTCCTCAACAAGGTCCTACTGCTGCCATTGGGACCTAGTAAAAATATGCTTAGAAGAATGCGTTCTAGATGCTAGATAATTCTACAATAAGTTTTCATCTCTTTTTAGAATCTTGTGAAATAAAGGTGATTATTTTCCTCAAAAATAAGAAATAATTCTTACTAAACCTACTGCTATGGGGCCAGAGAGATAGCATGGAGGTAAAGCATTTGCCTTGCATGCAGAAGGTCGGTGGTTTGAATCCTGGCATCCCATATGGTCCCCAGAGCCTGCCAGGAGCGATTTCTGAGCATAGAGTCAGGAGTAAACCCTGAGTGCTGCCAGGTATGACACCTACCCCCCAAAAAATAGAAACAAAAGAAAACCTATTGCTATGCCTTTAAAGGCAAAAGTGGTTGTAGTTGGGTTTCCATCTCCTTGGATGAATTGTACATCTTCTTCCTTGAATGACTTTCTTGGGACTAAAACTCAAAATAACAAAGAGTCATGATAGTATGATTGTTTGGTCAAGGTATGGTTAATTAGTCAAGTTTATAAGATGCCACACCAAATTCATTGGGAGAAGATGAAGAGAAAATACTTACAGATATTAAATAACAGAATAAAACAGAACTAATTTGGCCCAGTTACCGAATTAAAACTGATGACAGAGCAATATGCCATTGTTTTCTCTGTGCCCTGATCTCCTTACCATACCTCAAGCAAATCCTTATTGTTGGCTGATAGATTGATCTGACCTTAAAAGAATAATTACTCTCCTTATTTATCATATAAAGTCCCCATTTTGGTAAGAGCTCTAGATAGTTCTTTCCTTATATGCGCAATGTTTCATGGAGAACAAAGAGCTCTTATATGTCCTGTGTTCAACAAACAGGTTTGTGTGTATTTATAAACCTTCAGAAAAAAATCCAAATGCTTATGCTCCTTGGAAGCAATAAATGAGATTACCAGGTTGGCTAACTGTGAAGAGAAGCAGATTCCATTCTTAACTGTGCATCGGTTTCAGATTTATTGCAAGAAGAAGAATGGGCAGATTTATTTGTGATCCATGACAGTGTTTCCTCTGCTAGGACAGAGCTGCCCTCTTCATTGATGGTATTAGAGAATATGAGGATATCATCTAGTGTAGAGAGCAAACATCCTTTTTAGGAAATAGCCATATAATATAGTAGGAAGTATATAGATCATCTTGCTTAATTTACCACGCAGGGGGCAGAGATGGAAACATTGTGAGTTGGGAACATTGAGTCTTGTTTGATCAATATATTTGCCTTTTAGAGGGGCTCTTTTAGGATGAAAGGAAATGAATTGCTTCTAGAATTGTGAGGCAAGCTCTACTGCAGCATTTCTGTCTCCAACTAGCTTTCCTTTTGTTTTCATTTTCTGCTTAGGAAAGGGAAGTGGCATCTAAAGTAACCAGCCTGCTTAAAAATCTTTTAGGTAAACTAAGTATGCTGTTTTATTATAGCTTTTCCCCCAGGGAATGCTAGGTAATCTGTAAATTCAAATTATGACCTATTTATTATGTTCCTTTCTGAACAGTGGGTGCTTACAAAGCTCAAGAAGCTTTTATGGGGGGGTGGCGGAGAAATAGCATGGAAGTAGGGTGTTTGCCTTGCATGCAGAAGGTTGATGGTTTGAATCCCGGCATCCCATATGGTCCCCCAAGCCTGCCAGGAGCGATTTCTGAGTGTAGAGCCAAGAGTCACCCCTGAGCACTGCCAGGTGTGAACCCCCCCACGAAAACAAACATTTATGCCTTTAATGAGAAGAATTTAATGTAAATAACTTTTCTGTGCACAGGTAAAGACAAAAGACTCATAATCATCTCTGTCCTTTGTTCAAATACTCTGACTCCAAACTTTAAGATCATATATTTCTCTATTGTTAATTTAATAGTAAATTAATTGATTTCTGAATTTTTTCTTGCTATTTGTTCTCAATTTTCCATTTATCACTGCATTTACCTTGCTTGGTTTTTCTTATTTTATAAATCAAATCTTTATTATTAATTGATTTATTCATTCTACAAACATTTATTATGTACTTTATTGCATACAAAATATATGCTTTATTACATATATCAGCTGGTAATTCCAGCAATGGTCAAGACTAAATCTTATGTTGGCTACAATCTTTTTGTCCAAGTTTCTGTAAGTTTTGAATATACACTCTCTCCTTATAATATATTTAAATACCAGCACCCTTTGACTTTGAATTCTTCATTTGTGTTAGTAAGATCAAAATTGTGAGACCCTCAACTTAGAATTCTTTCTGGGTCTCTCTCAGATTCTATTTTTCCAACAGTTTAAAGAAATTGGTACAAGGATTTAGCTCAAGTGTTAAAGCATTTTCTCAGCAATTTCTAGGATCTGAGTTATATCCCCAGTACCAAATGGTACTGGGTACTATTTCCTCCTATTTGGATATAGCCCTGGTATCTCCCATGTACAATCAGATGTGGGCCTTATTTAAAAAAATAGGAAATTTACTTATTTTCTATGTTATAATAACCCCTGACCTCTTCTTCACTAGGTTTGCACTTCTTATCATAATAATTTTGTTGCTAGCTGGTATGAACGATCCAGATGTATGCTTCCAGTTTGTTCATTTTATGTTACTGTATTTTTTAATCATATCCTTGGATAGTTGTCAAATATCTGGAGTATTTTCACTTCATCTTCCACTAGATAATTTTTTGAGCATGTCATGAAGCACAGTCAAAATTATAATTCTAGGGGCTGGGCGGTGGTGCTGGAGGTAAGGTGCCTGCCTTGCCTGTGCTAACCTAGGACGGACCTCGGTTCGATCCCCCGGTTCCCCATATGGTCCCTCGTGCCTGCCAGGAGCGACTTCTGAGCGAATAGCCAGAAGTAACCCCTGAGTGTCACCGGGTGTGGCCCAAAAACCAAAAACCAAAAAAAAAAAATTATAATTCTAACACCACTTCCTGGTTTGACAAAATAGTTCCCCCACCCCCTCAAGTATCTGCTTCTTGCCTCCCTCGGTGCTACAGGAATATCCACATCGTCCCAACCTTAGACTCCTATAAAAGTTGGACTCTACTAGGAATAGATACCCCAGTCTGTCCTCCTCCTTTCTCTCTCTCCTCAACTTCTTACACTGAGTGGATGGGAGGTTTCTGAGTCCTATATTCAGGCAGGAGGAACAAAGGGCTTTGTAGCTTTCTTGTTTAGGGGACTGGCTTCTACCACAGTTGGCATCTAGGGGATTCTGGGATGGAGTCACCAAACTCTGCTCTTGCTTTATTGAAGGATCACCTTATAACACATGGGGTTTGGGGGTCACATTATTGAAAGTAAACTGGGGTCTCCTTTGTTCCTTTGCCTCTTTGCTCACAGAACTATCCCCTTTAACTGTTTTCTCCAATTCCTTCTCATAACCACTAATTTGGTTTCTAGTTTCATATTTATCATTTTATTTAGTTCATCTTTTTTTTTTTTTTTGAAATATCACATCTAAGTGGACTTATACAAAGTTTGTCTTTCTCTGACTTATTTCTCTGGCTTAGTAGGTCCATCCATGCTGCTGCAAAAGGGGGGAGATTTCATCTTGTTTAATAAATGAAATTTATTTATTATTTTAACAATAATATTGTGCATCCAGACCTCTTCTTAGACATTCCTTACTTGTCCCACAGTTTTGAACACTGACTTAGCTGGCTCTTTTGCTAGCAAGGGTTTCCTCATCTCCCCTTTCCTTTAGTAGATCCTTGGAATTAGTTTTTCAGGGTTAGCCTTAATACCCAGCTATGCTGACTCTGTTTCTGCATACTTTGAATTCTGCACATTCATAATAATGTGGAAAGGGATCTAGCATTGTCCAAAGCTGCTGTGGGCTTTGTAAGAAAAATAATGTCTGACATTCTTTTTCTGTATCTGGAATGTCCAAGTATTTTGTCAGTTCTTCTTGGATACTCCCTGTTCGTTGCCTTCTCTGTCCTCTTCTCCCTATATTTTCTCTCCATTTTTGGTTCTTTGGAATGCCTATTCTCTTGGCATGATAATGCTGAGAGATAATCCATAGGATAATTATGGATAATTATCCATTTAATAATCCTTAGGGATTTTGAACATTATGTATATGTTTCCTAAAGTAAATATTTATCCTTGAGTAAGATTTTGCTTTTACTCCATTGTCTCCTGAATCCATTCTTGCCTGGAGATAATCCCATCTTGTTTGTCTTTATTCATGCCTTCCCCACTCCATTTAAAAGGAAGAAATAATCCATTTTATCATTGTAAAACACTTTGTAATATACCATTTACCATATTGACTACATTTAAGTATATAGTTCAGCAATACTAAGATTATTCTCATAGTCATATCCCCAATCTTTAGTACTTAAAAAATATTTGGGGGCCAAACCCATTGATTGCTGAGAGCTCATTCCTTGCTCTGCACTCAGAGAACAGCTCAGGGCTCTTATAGGGTGCCAGGGATCGAACCCAGTTTAACTGAGTACGAGGCAAACACCCTAGCCACTCTACTATAGTTCCAGCTTTCTCAAGACATTTTTAAAACAGATATTTGTTAGTTTACTTTATTTTGCCTATTAGTTTAGACCTTTCTTTTCCCCACGCCCCCGCATTCCCCTTACCTTTTGGTTGGTTGTTGTGAAGACCGAGTGTTGCCTGTACTTGGTTGCAGTGCTCGCCGCAAGATGATGCTTTGTTGTGGTGCCAAGGATCATAAACAGCCATGGTGCTGGAATCAACATTGGACAAATGGGGAGGTGCCAGGGATCGAACTCCCAACCTCGTGACTATGAGGCAGGGAATCGATCACTGAGGCATCTCTGTTCCCTGCCATGGAAAGTTTTATCAGGACAGAGTTGTGTCTGTCTTTCGTATCAAACTGCACAGGAATGCATGGTCAATTCATCATCTGCTTTCCTACCCAGCTCCCAGACTGTTCCCCGGACCAATGAAGCATCTTGAAAACATTTCCACTGACGTCAACAAGGGAGTTGAACGTCAACAGTGATAGGTTGGCCTAAGGGGCTGATTGATCTGCCCTAAAGGTTTCGCCTTTGACTTCCCAGGGTGCTGTTGTTTTTGTCCTGGGGGGTGGGACAACCTTGTTTTCTTTATTTTAAGAAGGCAGAAAGCCAGGAACACAAAGTTGAAGTTTCTGTGCTGGCAAATTATTATTCTCAGTAAGATGGCAACAAATCAATGAGAACTTCTTGTTGGAAGTGGTACTGTGACTCTACCTCCACACAGGCCGGTAACAGAGCTAAATTTTTGGAATTCCCTAAAATTGTTGATAGAGTAAGTTTTTCAAAAACTGGCTGCTTTTATTCTTTAACAGGGTATGCACATTTTAAAATTAATATTGTTAATAATTCTGTGCTAATCCATTTAAAAATTTACATGAAAGACATCATTCTTACAAATGTAAAATTTATTAAGAGTGATGAGAATTTAGGAAAAAATTTAAATTTAGAGCTTACGGGGAAAATCTAGACATTGAAAAGACTAAAAGTGTATTTGATCTGAACAAAGGGAATATTCATTTTATGTTAGAAATATGTTATGACCATACTGCTTAGGTATATTATGCATTAGTAAGTAAAAATTGTAATGAGAATCTCTGACTATCAAACATTAAAAACAGAACCAGATATAGAATATTCAATATAAATGAAGTGTTAGTTCTTTATTGAAAATTTATGAAATTTCTTATCAAGCTAGGAGTAAAAGAAAAATAAAAGACCTCTCTTGATCTTGTGAAGGCAATCAAAAACGTCATAAGTGAATGCTATACTCAATGCTGAAAAGTTTGTCTTTTTTTTTTTAAGAAACTCCTTTAACACATATAAAATTGCTTTCAAAGCTATTTTATAAGCTAATTTCCTCAGCTTTTATCTCTCCATGAAATTCTGTATTGTTCAAATTTGAATGGTAAAGGATAGAGTGTTCTTGGTGAGATGTTCATTTCATTGAGTTTTTGTAATATATAGCTCCATTCTCTTCTGTTTCATAGTATCATTTTATAGATCTGTTGTGAATCTTATGGGCATTCTTTAATATGTAAGTTCCTTTTTTGATAGTGTTACTTTCATTATTCTGTATATGTCTTTGGCTCCTGTCATTTTGAGTATAAAGTGTCCTGGATTTTTTATATTTCAGTCTATTTTTGCTGGAATCCGTTGGGCCTCTGGGCTCTAGATGCCTGTATTCAACTCTGAGGAATTCTTTTCTTTTTTGGGGGGGATGGCAAACCTAGTGGTGCTCAGGAGCTACTCCTGACTTTGCACTCAGAAATCACTCCTGGCTGGCTCAGGAAACCATATGAGGGGACTGAATATGGGTCAGCAGCATGCAAAGCAAGTGGCCTACGTACTGTACTGTGATTCTAGTCTCATATATTCCTATCTATTATTTCTGTAAGTATTAATTCTTCATTAATATCACCTGCTTGTTCTTCAGGAACTCTAGTGACTCCTCTGTGTTCCTCTTGATTTCATTCTGAGTTCTTTGTTGTGCTGTTCATTTATTTTAAAACTTCTTTCTATCTTCTGTGGTTATCTAGAGGTTTCCTCCATCTCATTTTTGGAGCGCTTTGATCTTTTTCTCAGCTGCTGTCATTCTGATGCTCATATTTTCTATTGAGTGTTTTTAATATCACTGTCATACTCTTTGTTTCTGTCATTTCTGCTTGTGCTTTCTTATTTCTGATAGCATGCTTTCTTGTGTTTTGCGAATTGTATCATTGTTTCTTTGAGTGAATTAAACAGCCTCACATATGTGAGCTTAAAGATATCCTCTAAAGATTTAGAGAGCTGGTTGGTGCTAGTTAGACCTTTCCTGTTACTGTTTTATGCTCATTGAGCTTTTTGGGATTCATACATTTTTCCCATTGGGCTTGCTATGCTCATGTTAGGCTGAGGGTAAATATTCATAATTCACGAGAAACTCTCTGAGGGATTAGATTGAGCGAGATCTCTCTACTCATATGTGGCTGTGCAGTTCAGGAGATATGGAGTTTTACTTGCTGAAACAGCAGTGGGTCAGGCTAGAGGCTTCCAGGATCTAGGTAGTAGAGCGGAAATTCCACAACAAAATTGGTGGAGTTTGCCATGACTGGAATTCTTAGGGTTTTTACCATTCCTCTTTTGAATTTCCATAGTTAAAATTTCTTTTTTAGTTTTCGAGTCACACCGGTGGGAGTCAGGGGTTACTCCTGGCTCTGTGCTCAGAAATAGCTTCAGGCAGGCATGGGGGACTATATGGGATACCTGGGTTCAAATCACCAACTGTCTTAGATCGGCTGTGTGCAGGGTAAATGCCCCTACTGCTCTGCTATCTGGTCCCCATTTTTTTTTTTTTTTTTGCCTTTTGGGTCACACCCAGTGGTGCTCAGGAGTTACTTCTGACTCTGGGCTCAGAAATCACTCCTAGCAGTCTTGGAGGACCATATGAGATGCCGGGATTTGAACCACAGTCCTTCTGTATGCAAGGCAAAACGCCTTACCTCCAAGCTATCTCTCCAGCCTCCATCTTTACAATTTCTAAGATTATAAACTATTTAGACCAAATAACTTCCTCTATATTTTTCACCCACTTTCTTACCATCATTCTTTTCTGAGATTATATTTTATCTATGTGTATATTAGTTGTGTGGGGCTAGTAATAAATGCAGACTGTATACAGAAACATTTAGGAAAGTAAATGAATATGATATAGGAAGGTTGATGATGCGACACACCATTTACTGTTGTTGGATATCATAATGGGTAGAAACAGAGGGATGATAAAAAACAAATCTGCTCCCTTGCCATGGTAACACTAAGTGCATTTATTATATAAGCAGAGGAAGAAGGCAATTGTTTGATTCCAGTGTTTTTCTATCTTGGTTTCTCTTGTTCTTAGCTTAATTTAATGCCCAAGTTCAGTGCCCAAGATGTGCAGGCATATAATCAACAGTGTCATATTTAATTTTTCAAAAGAAATAAATCTCATATTTCTTTAAAAGTTCATTAGCTTCTATCCTATTTCTTTTTTCTTTTTTTTTTTTTTTTGGTTTTTGGTTCACACCCGGCAGTGCTCAGGGGTTACTCCTGGCTCCATGCTCAGAAATTGCTCCTGGCAGGCATGGGGGACCATATGGGGCACTGAGATTCTAACCTATGACCTTTTGCATGACAGGCAAATGCCTTACCTCCATGCTATCTCCCGGGCCCTAATTGAAGTTTTTTTAAACTATATTTTAAACTATAGTTCCATTAGCCATTTACTTGTAACAAGTAATAGAAAATAAATTATTTTGTGCTTGCTAAGGCTTGGAAGTGAGAGGGAAACCGGGGATAATAATGGAGGGAATGTCATACTGGTTGTGGAATTGGTTCTGGAACATTGATTGCCTGAGACAACTCTATTATGAACAACTTCATAAAATACACTGTTTAAATAAAGTATAGACAAAGGGAAAAATAAAAAAAGTTTGTATTCTTATTTTTATATGATAAAGTTCTAAGCAGGACTTAAGATACAGCCCACTCCCACCCTGCCCTGTAATTCTATATCATTAGAAAATAGGATGATTCATTTATGCTTATTTCTAAGGAAAATGGTCTTCAACATTGATAGGAAAACACTTAGTGATTCTATCTTAAAGGGAAAGCCAATGTGGCCCAAAAGAAGTACTCCATCTATACTTCAAAAGGGTCTTTTACTATGTCAAAAAGCACCCGATGTCCTTGACTACCACGGGGAATACAAAAGCTATTAAATGCATATGATGTTGAAGCATTGTACTTCGAGGACTAGGAAAGGGGAAGAATAAATAGGAAATCAACTGCAAGTCAAGAAAAGTGGACTTTCAAATAAAAGCAATGCCCTTTACCATATTCTTCCCTTTGTGGAGGGGGTTGAAACAAAATTGTGAAAGCTCTTTCCTGTAAGTTTCCCAAAACTTTGTTGTTGTTGTTGTTGGGCCAACAACACCTGCACCAGTTCTCAGGGTTTACTCCTGGCTCTGAGATGACTGCTGGTGGGCCCAGGAAACAATGTGGGAACAGAATGGGACTGTATGGGATGCTAGATAATAAACTCAAATTGGGGGCCCGGGAGATAGCATGGAGGTAAGGCGTTTGCCTTTCATGCAAAAGGTCATCGGTTCGAATCCCGGTGCCCCATATGGTCCCCCGTGCCTGCCAGGAGCAATTTCTGAGCATGGAGCCAGGAATAACCCCTGAGCACTGCCGGGTGTGACCCAAAAAAACCAAAAAACAAACAAACAAACAAACAAACAAAAAAAACAACCTCAAATTGGCCCTATGCAGGGCAAATGTCTTATCCATTGTACTATCTTCCAAGATTTTTTTGTTTTTGTTTTTGGGCCAGACCCGGTGACGCTCAGGGGTTACTCCTGGCTATGTGCTCAGAAGTCACTCATGGCTTGGGGGACCATATGGGAAACCGGGGGATCGAACCACGGTCCATCCTAGGCTAGCGCAGGCAAGGCAGGCACCTTACCTCCAGCGCCACCGCCCAGTCCATCTTTCAAGACTTTTTATCCTGGACTGTAGGATGGGTTGGGGTGAGTTGGGGTAAGAAGCCAAATTTATGTTTGAACAATGAAGTAAGCATCATTTCATTGTTTTTTAAAAAGCTTCTTGAGTTTGAGATAAGATAATGCTAGAGTCTCTGTCTCTTCAAGGGCACAATTTTGATAATAAATTCCATCCTTCCATCCCAGACTGGTGTTGTTGCTTTAATGCAATAATGTATATATATATACATATATACATATATTTAGCACAGTGATTTGGGAAATGGTAGTCATTATTACTGATACTTTATTTTAGATAAAATTTACAACAAATTTTTTTTGGACGGCTTTCTAATTGCATTCAGACTTCCAGTCCGGGGGCCGGGTGGTGGCGCTGGAGGTAAGGTGCCTGCGCTAACCTAGGACGGACCGCGGTTCGATCCCCCGGTTCCCCATATGGTCCCCCGTGCCTGCCAGGAGCGACTTCGGAGTGAATAGCCAGGAGTAACTCCTGAGCGTCACCGGGTGTGGCCCAAAAACAAAAAAGACAAAAACAAACAAACAAACAATAAAACAGACTTCCAGTCCACAGTTGCTAAATGTCTCCTTGTTGGTCATCCACTGGGATTTGTATAAAGTTTTATATAAGTCTCCCTAACAATTTATACTTATTATTCTGGGTCTCAATTTTTTTTTTTAGGAAGAGTTAAAACTTTTTATATCGTATTGAAGGGTACCTATAATCTGACCACAAATATCAAGTCCCTATGAGCTACTGTCATTTCTTCAACATATCATGAATTTTTGCCCCTTACAATTGAACTCATCTTCTCTTACTACAATATTCTTTTATTTCTACTTATTGAAATCTTACTTCTGCATTCAAGGTCAGCTTTAGTGTCAAGTTCTCTATGAGCTCTCTCTAAATGCAAAGGCGGTCAGCAGAATATTTTATTAGTTGCTGGCTTTGATTGAAGGTCGGACAGTAAAATCTGAGCTAACGCTGGTATCGTGGAACTTTTGAGAAGTTCACTTCCCTTGGATAATTAGGTTCTTATTTAATGAGTGACTAGAGAAGTTCAATAGTGTTCTACAGGCTGAGAATGAAGCTTCCTTGTGGAGCCGATATTTTAGTAGATGGGAAAAGGCAAAGATATAATTATGAGGGACTGCTCACTGGTGAAAAGCATCTGCTTTGCAAGTGTGAGACTAAGAGTGTGATCCATGGTACTGCCTACATGTCAGGCATGATCTCTGCTGCTCTGTGATATGAAATCTCTGCCACCGTGACAGGCTGCCTGAGATAAAGGTGTGTGAGCACCATTCTAAGAGTATGGCCCTTCTGAGTGTGTTAGAACCACCAGAATGTGCCCAAGCATATCTAAAGGAGTGTGAACCCTGGCATGTGCACCAGCCATAACTAAAACAGTGTGTGAGTCATCTGCCATCTTCCCGGCAGAACAATAGCCTAGTTTCTCTATTAAGCTCCAAAAGAAAATTATATCCATTGATTTCTTTCCACATAGTCTGGTCCGAACAAAAAACTTTGGGATATTCTCAGAATGAGGTGTGTGTGTGTGTGTGATTTTCCTTTTCACCTGAAGGCACAACAGTCCACAGTCACACCTGACACCCTTCCACAGAAACAGCCTAACTCTACAACTAAACCATATCAAACTTCCAAGCCATCATTTTTTCCTAGATCTAGAGATACTGAGCCACACAGCCACAAGCATCTGCACAACAGCTCATAGTAGTGTAATTCAAGTAGGATCACAGTAAATTTGATGGGAAAGTTGCATAGAAGACCATCCAGCTCAGAGAGCCTAGAAATAAGACAGAAGCTCAACTTACACGAACCACCAACCACAGTAAGTCCTCTATAGTGACTTCAGTAACATCATTATAAGATATGACAATGATCACAAATTGACTTTTTTTGATCTAAGTTTTGATATGGACCATGATTTGAACCCCTGGCATCCCATATGGTCCCCAAGCCAGGATCGATTTCTGGGTGCATAGCCAGGAGTAGCCCCTGAGCATCATAGGTTGTGGCCCAAGACAAAGACAAAACAAAAACAGTGGTAAGTGATAAATTATGATGTTAATACGTGCTCAATAGCAAGTGTTGGGAATAATAAACTTCGATATTCTTCCTCTTCACAGATCTTTTGATGAAGTCTAATAGTAAGAAAAACATGACATGGAACTCAATTGAGATATTTTGTATAAAATAATTTTTTTTTGGTTTTTCGGGTTACATCCATTTGATGTTCAGGGGTTACTTCTGGCTAAGTGCTCAGAAATTGCCCCAGGCTTTGGGGGACCATATGGGACGCTGGGGGATCGAACCGCCGTCCTTCATTGGCTAGCGCTTGGGGGCCGGGCGGTGGCACTGGAGGTAAGGTGCCTGCCTGCCTTGCCTGCACTAACCTAGGACGGACCGAGGTTCGATCCCCCGGTTCCCCATATGGTCCCCCGTGCCTGTCAGGAGCGACTTCTGAGTGCTTAGCCAGGAGTAACCCCTGAGTATCACCGGGTGTGGCCCAAAAACAAAAACAAAAACAAAAACAAAAACATTGGCTAGCGCTTGAAAGGCAGACACCTCATCTCTAGTGCCACCTCGCTGGCCTCTGTATAAAATAATTTTTGGTGAGCATTTTGTGTACAAAATACCAGGAATCTAGCACACCAAGGCCATCACCACCAGAGGTAGTTGAGAACTGACCATTATCAAAAGAGTTGCTTAAGAAAATATACTGAAAACATGTATTACAGCATTCTGGGTGAGGTCCTTGAGCAGAAAAAGAACCTAAGGTACAAATCTCAAAAAATAAATGAATAAAATATGAACTTTAGTTAGAAAATATGTATCAATATTGGATTCATTGATTGTAACCAATATGTCATACTTATGCAAGATGTAAGAACTCTACTTTCTTAGCTTTTCTTAAACTTTAATCTTTTATAATACAATTTGAATTAAAAAATTCTTAGGACATGGGTCCAGAGCTGTGGTGCAAATAGTAAGGTGTCTGCCTTGTCTGCACTAGCCTACGAAGTACCTAGGTTTGACCTCCCCTGTGTCCCATATGGACACTTAAGTCAGGAGCGATTTCTGAGTGAATGGCCAGGAGTAGTCCTGAGCATCACGGGTGTGGCCCAAAATTCAAATAAATAAATAAAATTAAAAAATTTCCTAGGACAAGTTCCACCTCATAACAATTAGCAGAACGTTTGGTGCATGAGCCAGATATCAATATTATTTAAGATAACCCCCCTGGATCCCAAAGGTACAGCCCATTTAGGAAACTATGGACCAGGGGAAATCAGTTGGGAGCATTAGAAACTGTTATATTTTAGCATTCTTAATTTACTCGAAATGTTCCAGACAAAGTGAAAATGTAGAGAGTGGGTTCTAATTTTGTGCCTCTGTGATAAAAATAAAGTACTGGGACAAGTTGCCTATCTGAGTACCACTTGATGCCACGGTATTGAATATTGAGTCATTAATTGACAAATATATCAAGCACATAATTACTAGCCATATTATGTCTTAAAATAAAATGTCTTGTAATTTTCCTACAATTTAAACGGAAAAAAAATCAACATGCATCCCCCCCCCATCTCTGTCAGGTCCTAGTCCCCCTGAACAGAATATACCAATCTGTGCTTGAGGACCCACACCCTAATCTCTTTTCACCCTGACTTTAATCCTCCCCCACTTTGTTTTTTTAAATATAAATCTGCATTTTGTTTGTTTGTTTGTTTGTTTTTGTGCCACATCTGTTGTGGCACTCAGGTTCTGTGCTCAGAAATTGCTCCTGGCAATCTCGGGGGACCATATGGGATTCTAGGGGATCAAACTGGGTCAGTCATGAGTTGCCACATGCAAGGCAAACACCTTACCACTGTGCTATCTGTCTAGCCCCTCACCTAATCTGTTCCCCAATACTTACTGTGCCTATGCAAAAAATAAATAAATAAGGGGTAAGCACAAACCTTGCCACACCAGCACTCCTTTTATTTTTATTTATTTTTCTCTTTTTTCTTTTCTTTTCTTTTTTTTTTTTGTCTTCTTCCAGCAGATCCACACAACTTGAATCATCTTGTTCTGCCTTATGAATTGAGGGGGGGAATAAAAATGAACGGTACCAGGACAAAACAGCTGTATATAAAAATTGATCAGACTTAAACACCAAACCCAAAATCAACAACAACAGAATCGATACCCTATCTACAACAAGTTATACACAGAGGGGAACAGTTACACTAGCACTCTGGAGGGCAAAAGGGGAAGATATGGGACACATGCTGGGAAAAGGGGTGGTAGGAGGACAACCCTGGTGGTGGGAATGGCCCTGATTCATTGTCACTATGTACCTTAAATATTACTGTGTAAGATTTGTTATTCACCTTTGGTCACAATAAAAATTAGTATATTAAAAATTAGTATATATATAAAAACCACCTGTGGCTATTTAGCCCCCTGACTTCCTGTTGGGTTCAGACAGGATGAAAAGGCACTTCTTGGTGCCTCCTTCCCCTTCTTGATCCTGTTTCTAACAGTGGTTTTCTTTGTTCAACTCCGAGATGGCTTTGAAACATTTGCTTTTCCTCATTCTTCAGGCCTAGGAAGAAATGTTGGCTTCTTGCTGTAGTTCCTCTCTGGATAATTTACCATCCCTCGCTGGAATTTAAAAAATCTTGCCCACACCTCTGTAAATAGTCTCTTGGCTGAAAAGCTTTTCATTTAACCCTTTGAGAATTAATCAGAACATTCTGTTTCCTCTCTGAATTTAGGTTGATACAGTCAGTAAGCAGGGACTCGTTTTGGGTATCACCAGGAATGATGACCAGCCTTTTTTTGTTTTGAATTTGAAATAATATCTTGCCTCCTCCTTTGGTTTTAAATGTGTCTTTTATTTTTGTGACATGGTGCTCATAGTAGAAAACCTTATTTACTCTGAATCCTTCCTTGGCTGAAGAAAAAACTTGGCAAAGTTCTGCTTATTTAACCACACATTTTTTAAATTTTGTGTTTGAAATTCACTGGCTGGGAATCATTGATGGAAATGAATATTTGACTGTGAAACATGAAGAGAATCCAACTATAATTCATTTGACCACAAGAATCTTACAAATCTGGACAGAGTTGCCCATCTGAGAGTTATGTCATGGCAGGCACTCGAGTCACTGAGGTTCAGTTGTTTGCATAACTTATTGTTCCATTTCTGGAAAAGGGAAATTGAATCAGGAAAAACAGAAGCAATAAGGCAAGTGAAAGTGGTTATTTTCTGTCTCTCTCCATATTGTATTTCATTGGCATCCTGATGGGTAAGGGATTGAAAAAGAGGCTAAGAAGAGCATCTCTGGATTCCCACCCCCCCACCCCCCCCAAGAAGTTGAGAGGACTCTTTCATCAAATATGGATATTTGGTGAGAGCTAGCTAAAACTTACAAGGCAAGCAATTTTATATTCATAGTATTTCAAGTCTCTTTTTTGTGATAAACAATTACAGACACTCAACTGTATATGACTCCATCACTAAGCAACACAAGTACACTAGTACTTGGGAATGGATGTATTTCATAATATCAAACACAGCCAATCTATCTATAATTTGAAGCAAAATATCTGAAACACTCTTCTTAGACAGGATAGAGAATATTTGGTTTCAACAAAGTTTCTTTTGAAAGGATTGTTTGCTGGTCTTTTATTTTATTTTTTTCTTTTTGGAGGGGGGACACCTGTGTGCTCTGAGTTTATTTCTGGCTCTGCACTCAAGGATCACTTCTGGCAGTCCGCAGGGCACCTTATGGGGTTCTGGGACTCCAACTCAGGTTAACTGCATTCAAGGCAAATGCCCCTACCCTCTGACATATTGCTTTGGTCCTGAATTTTTTTTTTTTTTTTTTTTTTTTTTTGGTTTTTGGGCCACACCCGGTGACACTCAGGGGTTACTCCTGGCTATGAGCTCAGAAGTCGCTCCTGGCTTGGGGGACCATATGGGGAACCGGGGGATCAAACCGTGGTCCGTCCTAGGCTAGCGCAGGCAAGGCAGGCACCTTACCTCCAGCGCCACTGCCCGGCCCCAGGTCCTGAAATTTTTTATTACTGGGAATGTAATATTCTTTTTGGCTATGCTATGATACACTAAATTTTGATCACAAAGGCATTGACAAATGGCTTATTTTTTTTTAGTTGCCACCTGTTTAAAACTTTTTCTGACTGTTTTATTCCCTCGACTCTCTTCTTTGTGTTTAGACTAGAAAAGACATAATAGCCTTTAAAAAGCCAACTTTTCTTGTATATACTTTTATTTATTTATTTATTTATTTATTTATTTATTTATTTATTTATATTTTTTTGCTAGACTAGGGAGGCAGCTGCTGCCTGACTGTAAGATCCTGCACTCAGGAGCTTTTATCTAATAATATCTTTATTTAAGCACCATGGTTACAAACATGTTTGTGTTGGGTTTCAGTCATAAAAAGTGACTTCTTCACCAGTGCAACCTTCCCACCACCAATGTTCCCCGTCTCCCTCCTCCCTCAACCCTTGCCTGTCTTCCAGACAGGCATTCTATTTCACTCACTACCATTGTCATGCCATGTCATGTTGTTAGTGCTGTTATATTTCTTTCTTTCTTTCTTTCTTTTTTTTTTTTTTTTTGGTTTTTGGGTCACACCCGGCAGTGCTCAGGGATTACTCCTGACTCCATGCTCAGAAATTGCTCCTGGCAGGCACGGGGGACCATATGGGGCACCGGGATTCGAACCGATGACCTTTTGCATGAAAGGCAAGCGCCTTACCTCCATGCTATCTCCCGGGCCCCCAAAGTGCTGTTATATTTCTAACTGCACTCACCAATCACTTCATATTATGGTCTGGTCTTTCTAACCCTCATCTCTATTATTTCTGGGTATTTTTATTATTTTTATTTTTTTTATTTTTGGGTCATACCCGGCAGCCCTCAGGGGTTACTCCTGGCTCTATACTCAGAAATCGCTCCTGGCAGGCTTGGAGGGCCATATAGGATGCCGGGATTCGAATCGCTGACCTTCCACATGCAAGGCAAATGCCTTACCTCCATGCTATCTCTCCAGCCCCATCTTTTATATACTTTTAAAAAAGAACTTACGTTAAAGAAATAACCTATTCATAGAGAAGAATTTGTACACATTTACAATCCAGACATAAACTGTGGTTCACATACATGGGAAAAGAATTGGTGTTTTTGCATTTTCACTATTGAAACAGATTAATAGTAGCATTAAATACTTCTTTCATCCTGACATTGAATGCCAGATGTAGGTCTGGAGCTGGTCAGCAGCTATGTTTCCCTATGTGTGGAGAGAGCTATTAGTGAGGAAATGAATCCATTCTTGTTCAGAAGTAGAGAGATAACAGATGGAGAAGCTAGCTCACTTGTGGTTTTGGAATTTCTTGACTGATCTTCATAATAGTTAATTCTTCTTAGCTACTTTCTTAAATCTTGCTGATTCTATGAAGTAAAAATGCTCTCTGTGGACTAATTCTTATGTTGGTTTAGTCATTAATAGCTTGAAAGAAGGCTCTGAAGCCAGGATTCTGTCCTTAGCAGTAACCCCAGACCTATGTACTTAAAGTGGGCTCCTTCCCCAAAAGTAATACCCTGAGCAGGAAAGGAGAGAGGGAGGTACCTAATGAAATAGTGTCCTGTATGGTAGACTGTTGGGATTGACTGTCTCTAAGGTGTTCCTCATAGAGATGGATCCCTCCTGTAGCAGTCACTGGAACCATGCAGGGACTGGAAGGCAGTAGTAATGAAGGCATCTTTAGGGGTGAAGGTGCTTTGTTAATTTTTTAGGGGGTGGTAATTCAAATAAATTGAGGCTACTAGTCTAGTTCAACACTAGACTGGTAAGGGTTTCCTTTACAAGGCAAGTAGCTAAAATCATTCACAAAATTCTATGTGCTCTATTGTAGGTGAACTCTTCCCCCTTCTTTCTTTTTTCCCTAAACTCTTCCTTTGAGATGTAAAAGCCCACCTAGATTACAAGACTTTCCCCTGCCCTGGTGGAAATGGATCTGGGGAATAAAGAGAGGAGTCTGACTTGGGGCTCTGGAAAGAAGAGAGCACAAGGCAGAGAGACTCATGGCAGAGAAAAGTCCTGAGCTAAAAGCAGACTAACTCTAATGAAACTTTAATTTACTGGATGGTATTAATGCTCCTCCACTACCCTGCTTCAGCAGACCCATACACCTAAGGGCATAGAAATAAAGCGCCTGGGGGAGTCTCACCAACTCGTGGATTTATATTTTTAGTTTTATTTTACACTCTGCTGTTCATTAGTTCACAACTGCGACCTGGGCTCTGAAAGAAAAATAAATCCGCCAAAGCAACACCTAATCTTTTCCTTGTAAATTTGTAATCTCTGCAGCAGCACAACGAGGAGACTTGATTTATAGGTCCATGAATAGCCTGTTGCTTTTTGCTCTCAAGACCCCATTATACTCCTGCAGCGATCAAAGTGCTTGTGCTATGTGAGAATTGGTTCATGGGGATGTGTAGTGATCATCACGATGCTCAGAAACATTGGCCACTTTACTTAAAGGTCTATAGGGACTTCAATCTGACAGGCATTTTGGTGAAAACCAGCTACAGTTTTGAAAAGATTATAACTACCTGTTTATTATCAACCTTTCTGGCAATTGTCTAGGGCTAATTTCTTCACTTTAATTTTCTGACTGTTGTTTATTTTTATTTTTAGAAAATAAGGGGAAAGGTCAATATGATGCATGATTAATAGGCATTGATCCAGCTCAAGCATAACATTTGGAGAATATTGTCAATTTTTCTGTATCCTGGGTCCGCTTCTGATGAAGAGATAGATAATAAGAAATAGATAAATGTCTTTGATTTGCCTTTTTTGGGGGTTTGCTTAACCTTACCATGGTGTGAAAGTGATTTATGTTCAATAGAAACCATATTTTGAGTGGGGTTGGTATTCTTGCTGGGGTTACTTTAGATGCTGGGTGGAGTGGGCAGCAGCTGGGGGTATGAGATATTGTGAGTTTTAGGGTTCAGCAAACCACACACCCACCAGGTTTATAGCAGTATGCTTATTTCCATTAATATAATCTCAATGAATTACAGAAGATAGTCAAAACTTTGTTATAAAATCGCCGTTTCTAAATGACTTTTCTCAGTCTGTAGAATGGTTTAAGTGGATTCTGTTCACATTTAAGGCATGCTCTTCATTCAACAGAGTAAGTATGCTAAAAATCATAGGATGGGTTTTCTGGGACATAATCCTACCAAAATAAAGCAAGATTTATAATGATATAAATCTACTATTATAAGTAGTAAGTACTTACATAAATATTTTCAAATAACTTTTTTGATCATTGCTATAAAATTAATATAATCATTGTAAATAATTTGAAAAGATGAAAATGAATGACTAAACAAATTTGTCTATCATTTCCTGATCCAAGGTAACCCTATTAACATTTTGGTGTGCTTCTGGTCATTTTTTATGTGTGTATAGAATTTTTTTTTTTTTTGTTTTTGGGCCACATCCGGTGATGCTCAGGGGTTACTCCTGGCTATTCATTCAGAAGTCGCTCCTGGCAGGCACGGGGACCATATGGGGCACCGGGGGATCGAACCGGGGTCTGTCCTAGGTTAGCGCTGGCAAGGCAGGCACCTTACCTGGTGCCTTACCTTACCGCCACCGCCCGGCCCCTGTGTATAGAATTTTATTTATTAATTATTTTGTTTGTAAGTGTTCTAGGTTTACTACTGGTTTAGTGATCAGGGACTACTCTTTTTTTGTTGTTGCCTAGTTTTTTTTATTAATATATTTATTTAAACACCTTGATTACAAATATGATTGTAGTTGAGTTTCATCATGTAAAGAACATCCCCCTTCACCAGTGCAACATTCCCACCACCAATCAGGAACTACTCAATAGAACTCAGGGGGACTGTATGGAATGCCAGGGATTGAATTCAGGTAGTCTGAAGGCTAAGATAGCACCTTAACTTCTGTCCTATTGCTCTGGCCCCACAATAGAATTTTAAAACTCACTGAGTTGATTTTACATATGTAATTCCTATAGTGTATAGTATATGAAAATTTAGAATAAAATATTTTGTCTGTGAATTTTAAACAATAATAAAGGTCAAATTGCCTCCCTAAGCAAGGAACCTTGTCAATTTCATATGACAATGCTAGATATCAATAATTATCGGAATTATTCTTAAAATGACACTTTTTTTGTTTTGTTTTGTTTTTGTTTTTGGGTCAAACCTGACAGTGCTCAGGAGTTACTCCTGGCTCTATGCTCAGAAATCACTCCTGGCAGGCTCAGGGGACCATATGGGATGCCAGGATTCGGACCACCGACCTTTTGCTTGAAAGGCAAATGACTCACCTCCAAGCTATCTTTCCGGTCCCAATGAAATGACAATTTTTGATATTCCTTTTAATTGTACTAATGCAAAACTAAGATTGGCCATTCATATTTTAGTTCATTTAAATGCTAACTGAACAATGACTATGTCCAAGACATTGTGATAAAAAGTTGTTGAAATCCAGGGTTTCCCTCGAATATACATCTCACTTGTTTGTCTATTTCTTTGTTGGATTATTTCCACTTTGGAAAGGCTTGTATTCTGTTCCAAACATATATTTCTGCCTTTCTCTACTATCACATCTTTCTGAATAAGTTTCAATGAAAATTTTCTTGCATAACACACACACACATATTGTTGAACGGCCTGAGAAAGAATACAGGGGTTTAAGCACTTTCTTTGTATGCGGTCAACTCTAGTTCAATCTCTGACTCCACCTGACCCTTTTAGCTAGACCCAAAAATAGATCCTCAGCATTTGCAGGTATGGCCCAATTCTCTCCACTTCCCAAATAAATAAATGTTGATACAACCCATTCTTTGCCTTCAGAACATTGCATGACTAAACCATACAGGAAAAGTGCTTTGTGAGATATTGAAGACAAGATAAATCATTGGCAGATGATTATAACCCACAGATATACGATTCAAGCTGAGAGATTCCAAACACTAAAGGGTTGCTATTGATCAGAACTTCACTCACCAGTGGTGATGATGGTTGATGGCCAAGGAAGGGTTATGTTGTGGAAAAAGGAAGGACATGCAGGATGAAATAGCATGAAGCAAAACAAGACGTGAGAACACTCACCACAAAGGTGTGTGGGACTCTGAGTGTCAGGTTGGGAGTATTAGGAATGCATTAAATTTTATCTTTAATACAGAAAACTCATGATGCTTGAATAAATTTATTTATTTATTTATTTAAAAATTACTTATTTGGAGCCCGGGAGATAGCATGGAGGTAAGGCGTTTGCTTTTCATGCAAAAGGTCATCGGTTCGAATCCCGGTGCCCCATATGGTCCCCCGTGCCTGCCAGGAGCAATTTCTGAGCATGGAGCTCAGAAATTAACCTGAGATTGCCGGGTGTGACCCAAAAACCACAAAAAAAAATTATTTATTTAAAAAACAAAATAAAAAATATGAAAAATTTATGCACTAATGAAATCAGCTTCTACTGTTAAATGTATTCATGGTATAGTTAAGATACTGACTACCATTTACTAAAATAAGTAGGCCTAAATATTATCTGCAAATGTCGTGTCAAATGACCCTTCAAATTTAGCATTTTTATGTAAAAAGCTTCTTCTTTTAATGTATACTTTGGTCTCAGGAAGTTATATTGTTTTACAACTGATGAAATTTACTAGAATTAATCATAAGATTATATTTACCCAAATCTAAGAATATACTTAATATTTATTATAATTTACTATTATATTTTCTTTTTTTAGCACAATACCTTTTAAGTTTGAAAATACAAAGTTCTGGGGCCTGGGAGATAGCATGGAGGTAAGGCGTTTGCCTTTCATGCAAAAGGTCATCGGTTCGAATCCCGGTGCCCCATATGGTCCCCCACGCCTGCCAGGAGCAATTTCTGAGCATGGAGCCAGGAGTAACCCCTGAGCACTGCCGGGTGTGACCCCCCCCAAAAAAAAAGAGTGTAGAAAATACAAAGTTCTAATAGTCAGATCCTTTGTATCTCTTTAATTAAACATCAACACAAGTTCTGAGATTTATTTATTTATTTTTATTAAAACCATTGTGATTTACAAATTCCTTTACAGTTAGGTTTCAGACATACAATGTTTCAGGGTCCATCCCACCATCAGTGCCGACCTCCCTCTATTAATGTTTTCAGAGTGCATCCCATGCCTCAGTCTTCCAGCAAAACAGGCTCATATTAAGTTTTATTGTTAAAGTTTGGATCTCATGATTTCATTATTGTTGACTCTGGTTTGGATATTTAGTTCTGCCCTTTATTAAATCCACCAATGTAGCTGAGACCTCTTGACTCCTGTCCCCCATCCTTTTATATTTGTATTTCTCCTCTTCTATTCAATTTCTTTTCTTCTCACTATACTCTGTAGTCTAGAACGTTCTTGACAACTCCATTTATGCATTTAAACCATTGCATTTCTTCATGCAGTTATTCTAAATACCATATATAAATGATATCATTTATCCTTCTTCCCTGGCTTACTTCATTTAACATAATATCTTCCAGTTCCATCCATGTTGTAGCAAGTTGCATGACTGCATCATTCCTTTCAGCTATGTAGTGTTCTCCATACATATATGTATATATATCACATCTTCACGATCCACTTATCTGTTGTGGGATATCTAGGTTGATTGCAAGTCTTAGTTATTGTACTGAGCACTGTAACAAATAGCAGTGTATATGCATCCTTTTGTATCAGTGTTTTTCTGTCCTGAGAATAGATGCCCAAAAGTAGTGTTGCTGAGTTCTTAGTTTACTAAGGATCCTCCATACTGTTTTTCATTTGGGTCAGACCAGGCAGCAGCTCACTAGCAGTGGATGAGAGTTACTTTATCATCACATTCCCGCCAACACAAATTGTTCCCCATATTTTTAATATATGCCTTTTGGCCATCCTCAGAGTAGTGTCTGTTCATTTCATCTCTCCATTTTTTGGATGGAGTTTTCAGGTGTTGTGGTGTTAACATTTTCAAGTAGTTTGCATGTCCTAGACATTAACCTTTTATTTGATGAGTTGAGTGAAAATATTTTCTCCTAATCATTTAATTGTCTTTTCATTTTAGCCCATCTTTCTTTTGCTGTACAAAACCTTTTCAGTTTGATGTAGTCCCATTTATTCAGATTATTTTTCCCTTGCCATTCAAGACTCCTTTGAGGTCTAAGTCTTGGAGTGCTCCACCTCTGTTTTCTTCAATGAACCTTATGGATTCAGGTCTAAAGAGATGTATATTTTTATTACTCCATCACCTTTTTCCATTGACAAAGCAAGAGTGAATCTGAGCAATTGTGAAAATTGTAGGATTCCCAAA
>PVKC010005431.1:23047-33548 GCA_004027635.1 Crocidura indochinensis | reverse complement strand
AGTGATTTTTCAGTAGTTACATGGCTCAGTCATAGGATCAACTCCAGATCCTGGGCAGAGAAAGAGGAATTACTTACTTAACTATAAAGGGAAAGATGAAAACCAGTAGGAAGTGATGCAAAAGCTATACTTCTGATGGTTATACCTCAGCATCTTACTGTTGTGTTAATGAGTGATCATATGGGATGTTGAGGTGAACCCAGATTGGCCATGTGCAAGATAAATACCTGCTTGGTGTCTATAGCTCTATACCATAGCTCTATAGTACACTGTTAATGCACTTGCTGTCTACTGCAGAGCTCAGAAAAAGCAAAGAAAGGACTAGAACAAAGCCCAAATTCCACACTTGGGGCTAGTGTGATAGCACAGTGGGTAAGGCATTTGCACATGGCCAACCTAGATTTATTCTCTGGCATCCCATGTGGTTCTTTGACACTGCCAGGGGTAATTTCTGAGCACAGAGCCAGGAGTAATCTCTGAGCACTGCTGGGTATCGCTCAAAAACCCAAATTCCACTTCTGGCCTGCACCAGTACCTCTACTCCTGTTTACCCTGCACTTGTGCATCTTCCTTCCCTGTTTATTTAAAAAATTAAAAACTAAATTGTACAACTAAGTGGATGAATTAAGATTTCTTTTTTTTAATATAATTTTTTATTTTTAAACATGTTGGGTTACATATCGTTGGCAATCATATTTTAGGTACAGAGAAAGCAGTTCATTTATTCACTTATTAATTGATTGGTTTGGGGCCACACCCTGAAATGCTCAGGGTCACTCCTGGCTCTGCACTGGCCGCATGCAAGGCAAATGCCTTACCACTGTGCTATCTTTTTGATTCCTGAATTAGCATTCCTTAATGTGATCCCTTTGTCAGTGCATCCTAGAGCTGAGGTGAGCTTGAAACCTGGATAGGTGAGCAAGAGAACAGGGACTCCTTGTAGATGGGTTCTTCAAACACAGTTTAATCTGCACAGCATGGGATGGGTTAGGGAGGCTCAGCCCTGGGGAATCCAAAAGTTCGAATCCATTTCATCTTAAATGGATTGCAAAAGTGCTAGGACCCCATGAACTGCCCAGCAGTAGAACCCCCTTTCTTCATGCTGAGTCTGGACTTCTAAGGAGTAGAAACTGCCCTCACTGTGTAGGTTGGTTTGGTAGATGTTTCTCTTCTGCCTGTCTAGAGGTCCTAGAGTCTCTACTTAGTGGTAGCCTAATCAATGTTTTAAGGACTGAGAGTATGACACAACTCTTGCTTCCCCTTCCTTATGCCACTTCCTTCAGGTATTGATCAGATGCAACCAGGGTCAAGTAACCAGCAGATAGTATGAGGAGGCTGAAGGGGTCCTACTATGTCAGCCAGTAGCACAGACATAGCATTGGTGGGGAATCTGGCCTATTTTTTTTTCCTCATATCCTGTCACTCCTTCTCCTCCCCCTTTTCTCCATAGTCAGTTTCTTCTCTTTGATCTCTTTTCCTCTCACTTTTCACTTTCATATTTTCTCTTAGCCTTTTCAGAAAGAAAGAGTGAGGCCTAGAATGTGTATGAGTAATGTGAATCACTTACATTGCAAATATGTGACCCTGGGCTTGATGAAAGGAAGGAGGAGAAGAAGAGAAGAAAGGAAGAAAAGAAGGAAGGAGGGAAGGTGGGAAGAAGAGAAGGAAGGAGAGAAAAGGGAAGGAAGGAGAGAAAAATGAAATGAAGGAGGGAGTGAGAAAAGATGGGACAGAAGAAAGGAGAAAATGAGGGAAGGAAGAAGGAAAAGGAAGGAGGCATAAAAAAGAAAGGAGGAAGGAGGGATGGAGGGAAAGAAGGAAGGAAAGGAAAAAAGGAAAGAGGTGGGAAGAAGGAAGACAAGTAGAAAAATAAAGAAGAAAGGAAAGAGGGAGGGAAGGAGTGAAAGTAAGAAAAAGGAATGAGGGAGGAAAAGAGGGAAAGAAGGAAGAAAAGAAGGAAAGAAGGAGGGGGAGAAAGGATGAAGGAAATAAAGGAATAAAGGAAAGAGGGAAGGAAAGAGGGAAAAAGGAAGGAGGGAAAAAGGAAGGAGGGGAGGAAGAAAAGAAAGACCAAAGTTAGAGGGGAGAGCATTGAGGTCACCATATTGTTATTAGTGGGTCCAGAAGAGTCAGGTTTCTTGGCATCAGTCTCCCTAACTAGAGATGAAGATTTAAGGAGGTACTCCTGATTTCTGGTACAAAGAGCAGCTGAATGCCTGCTGGCATGCTGAGATCTCTACTGTGTTCAGAGTGAGGGCCAAAGCCAGTGAGGCTTTAGACAGTTGTCTGCCTGAGAGGACCAAGGCCAAAGCTCCTGTGTTAGGCTTCGTTCCAAATCACAGATTCTCCTCGCCCTGAGTTTCAGCTCCATCTTGGCTACCAACGGAGAAGGTGTAGGCATGCCAGATCCTCCCTTGGTAAGAAAAATTCTTGTCAGGACCCTAGCAAAAGAGAAAGGGCTAAACCTGGACCTGGGATGGCTCTGCCGCTGTTTTGTGGGAGCCCTGGTCTTTGGGGGCCCTGGCAATTACTGTTGTGGGGCTACAGGTGGTTTCAGATCCTTGCACTAACTCTCATTTTATTCTCTCCTGCTTTTGCCTAACTTTTTCTCTCTCTGCAAATTCTCAGTGAACTGATTGAACACTCTCAGCCTTCTCTCCTCAACACGATACACTGGTATCAGTCCAGAGAAAGAGCAGCTCAGACTTATCTTTGAAAAGATGAAAATAAAGATATTATTATTAAAAAAAGAAAAGAAAAGATAAAAAGATTCTCCAAGGGAGCCCAAAGTCCAGCAGTTCCTACTTTTCTACTTTTCCTATACATTCAAGTGCTTTCTAAAGTCTAGAGTCTAGAATCCTCAAGAAAAGTGGAAGTAGTCTCTGTGTCTGCAGTGTCCAATATGATAGATTTTAGTCACCTCTAGGAACTATGACCCACGCTATGAATTTCAGATTTAATTTCAAGTAATTAAAACATAGCTAGCCATCTGTGGCTGGTGGGTGTCACTTTGAGCAATTCTAAAATATGAGGAAATCTGAGGAGCAGAAGCGTTTGACAAAGCACACACACTACACCACTTCTCTAAATTCTCTTAACAGATAACTCAGCATCTGGCACAAATCCAGGCTTTATCAATGGGTTCTTTCTTTCCATTCATCAAACAATAATTGTATGGAAGTTGCTGTTATCATTCACATTATACAGATGAAGAAAAGTGACATAGGAAGATGACGTTGTTTTACCAAAGTCACATAATGAGCTGCAGCTGGGACAGAATTCGCAAATGGCTTATCTGACTCCTGAGCTATGTTTTAGACAGGTTTTTTTTTTTCACTTTACCCTTAATTACAACTGGAATTTAGTCTTCCCTCTGTCCACCATCTCTGGAACCTTGTGCCAAATAAATGGCACTTTTACTTTTCTGTTTCCCTTGGCACCTCTGTGAAAAAAGGTGGTGAAAGTGTGTACACTGAACCATGGTTCACCTTGGTTTAGCCTAGACAACTTCAAGTCCTCGCCCAAACACCACAAGAACTAAGTTTCATGATAGGAGACACCAGGACCTTCCAAGAATACAGCACTGAAAGAATCTGCTTTAGCTTTTTTTCTAGAACCCTGATTCCATGTATGCAAGGCATTCAATGTTACCTTTAAGCCAAACATTCCTTGGCATAGAGGTTGGGGATTGATTTTTGCTGGAGGCATTGAGAAGGCACCAGGGGCAGGTGGCACTTGATGGGTCTTAAAAACTGGGTGAGATATGGGCAAACTAGAGAGGGCCAAAACAGAGAACCGGTTCAAAGATAAGGTAACAGGATGAAACAAAGTGTGCTAGTATTCAGAGCAATGATATTACGCGTTAAAGTCAAATTGTGGTTTCAACTAGGTTTTGCTAGTTGAAGCCTAGGTTTTGTCCATCCAGAATGAGAGACCTTGGAGATCTTCCAAGTGGGTCCCATAGGAGGATGCATAAATACGATCTTCCTTTATGAAGAACATGGTCCAGGACAGCATAGCTGCCACCCTCAAATACCTTGATGTACAATACATGACCCAATTAGGCCTAAAATATGATAATGGAGAAGAATGGGGATTAGTTCAGTTTGAGTCTTGACCCCTCTACTTAGCTCCAACTTGTTCTTAACACACAAAAATATGGACAGATTTTACTTCATACAGCTTCATACTGTAAAGTGAGACTGGCATCTAGATTTTTAATGTACAATGTCCTAATAAAAGTGGTGTGCTGGCCATATAAAACTTGTCTCTGGGTTGAAAGCATTCTTCTTATTTTTTGTGTACTCTAGCAGATTCCTAAAGACATGCTTGTGAGTAGTTGAAAAAAAGGAAGGAATGAGATGGACCAGTCCTTGAGCGATTCTATGTCTCATTTATACACATGTCATTGTAAGATTTTCTATCTTCAGCACTGACTTGAGCAGATGATTAGCTACTTTTCTCTTTGGAATAGGAATCACAAAGACTAAGGAATGATGGGCACCACGTCTTTGCTACTCTGGGACTTTTATTCATTCATTTTTTGGGGGGGGCACAATGAGTGATGCTCAGGAGTTACTCCTGGCTATTTGCTCAGAAATTGTTCCTGGCTCGGGGACCATATGGAACGCCGGGAATTGAACCAAGGATAGGCAGCATGCAAGGCAAATGCCCCACCGCTGTGCTATTGCTCTAACCCCTATTCTGGGACTTTCTATTTATTCTTTCTTTGGCACCCAGAACAAATGCAATTTGGAAATTTTCTATGGAAATATATTCCCTAGATTATGAAGTCTAAAGATCCTGGGACAAGAAAAAGTGGAGAAAAAAAACTTGAACTTTCTCCAAACCCTTCTCCTCACTTGTATACATACACAATAGCAGTCATTTCATGCAAATTTACATTTAAATAATGATTGGTTGTTGTTTTATTGTCCCTCTGGGATTGTACATGTATTAATGGCAGATATATTAGCCAATGTTCTACAGAGACAGAACAGAAAGGGTGTGCTTATATGCACGCATAGAAATATAACACATGCATTTATACATAAACATATAGAGGAATGCATGCAAATGCATATATGAACAAAGAATAAGAGTTATTCATAGATTGAGATTATGTATTATTTTATTCAGTTAGTTTTTTGGACCACATCTGGCTACTCACAAGGTTTACTCCTGGCTCTTCATTCAGGGATCACTCTTAGTGAACTTGGGGCCCATATGGATGCTGGGGCTTGGATCCAGGTCCACTGTGTTCATGGAAAGTGCTCTACTTATGTTTGAGAGGTTAAACAAGAGATGGCTTTGCATATGTGTTAATTTAGGTAATTACTTCTACTCAACTTATGCACTGCCTGCCTGTACTTCTGCTTTGGCCTTGGTTTTGGCAAATAACTGTGAGCAGGTGTGGCCTGACCATATTTTACTCCATTTATACCACTTATCTCCTGTCTTATGCTCCAGGCATCTCTGCTGGAGTTGGAAGCCAGTGCTAGCCTGCTGAACCCAGTGTCTGAATTTCTAAGGAATTAATGATCCCTGGGGCAATGCTCTCTGACTCAATAAGAGACAGGAGCAAAGGGTTGGGTGTGGCCCCAAAACAAAACAAAACAAAAAAACAAAAAAGAGAAACCAAAACCCAAATGCTCTTCTTTTGAGGTTTTAAACAATTTTAGGGCACAGAGTTGCTCCACTGATCTCTGGCAGGCATGAAGTCCAATTGCACACAGGTAGCAACAGTTCGATAAAACATCCTTGTTTGAGCTTTTCTTTTCTTTTTGCTCTTTCAGATCCTCCTCTTCTGAACTCTGGAGTGTCATCTCCCCAATAAAACAGTGTATTGCAAATGCTTGTCAGAGGGAGGTCATACATTTTAGGAGAGCCAAAACTAAATGATAAACGTGTCTCAGATACATGGTAACAAAGAAGAGTCGTTTTTGGTTTTTAGTCTGTAGAAATAGCTTTCAGTTGTTTTGAATGCCTATGTAAAAGGTTCTACATCCTTTTTAATACTTTTAAAAATAAAGATGTGGATGAGAGAGATAACTTGGTGTTTGAAGTATGTGATTTACATATATATCACTTGGGTTCCATCTGCATGGTTCAACCAGATACTATTGGAAGCTATACACCAACACAGATCTAAGACTCGCTCTAGAGTTACATGGGCCCCTATCCAAAGATTAAATTTAATTTTATTTAAAATTAAATACATATACCCAGTTATTTTTTATTTTTTTATTATTTTTTCTTTTTGTTTTTGGGCCACACCCGATGACGCTCAGGGATTACTCCTGGCTATTCGCTCAGAAGTCGCTCCTGGCAGGCACGGGGGACCATATGGGGAACCGGGGGATCGAACCGCGGTCCGTCCTAGGTTAGCGCAGGCACCTTACCTCCAGCGCCACCGCCCGGCCCCCTTATTTTTTTAATTGTTCCAGGACCTCACACAAGACATGTGATGAGTTACTGAGTCATATCTCCAACTCCCCTTATACAGCTTTAAAAATCAAATGTCATAACACTATGCAACAGTCCCATCATTCAGCTGACCTCCACTATCTCACATCTCAGCAGTAAGCAGGTTCAGTTTTTACCACTGCTTCTCCTTATCCTACATACATTTATCAATTTTAGGCATTATTTACTGAATGTTTATAGATCGAAGTTGAAAAAACTTTACTTCTTATATTCCCTACTACATTTAATCTATCATTTTTAATTGCTACTATTGTTCTGAAATCATGGTTAGTGTTTCTATGCAGTGATTATATATTCACAGACACTCGAGGTAGAGTACAATGCACAGATCTTGTGATCTTTATGCCTCTGAGAATAGGTAATTTCCCATATCCTTTTTCTATTTTGTAGGTTTTTATATAATTTCTACTATATTTTCCTTCTCTAAAATAGCTTTCATTGTTATTTTCCACATTATCCAAAACATCAAGTTCCTGTCAGTTACTTTTTTTTTAATTCTATCCACCCTCTAGAGGTCCTAGGGTCATTCTTCCAGGCCATGCTGTTCATCTATCATTCAGAACTTCCTTCTCTCTTATCTTGTGTTGTCTCTCTTTACTCTATTATGATATATTGTCTATTTATTTTTCCCTCTAGTTTACCTCTGAATATTTTGATAATATATTCAGTTACTTAAAAAATATTGATGAAAGGAAAGCAAACATGGTAAAACTTTTTTTTGGTCAAGAATGTAATGTAGGTCAGAGACCAGAGCAATAATACAACTTGCTTGCAAGCTTACAAGGTCAGTTGCTTTACATGTGGTTGACTTGGGTTCAATTCCTGACATCCTATATTATTCCCTAAGCAAACCAGGAGTAATTTCTGACTGCAGAGCCAGGAATAACCCCTGAACATTTCTGGGTTTGTCTCCCCTGCCTCAAAAAATTACAGCTGAGTGGTAGAGCACCTGGCTTATATGAATGAGATTCTTGATTAGATTTGATCTCCAATAACAGCAACAATAAAGCTTTTATCTGGAAATGTACAGTTAAGTGAGTTTTAAATAGGAAACAATGTCTGGTTTCAGGTGTTATTAAAATTGATGTATTATTCTTATTCTGTCTTTCAATGATACCTTTAAATTCATGGAATCATGAGGATCCTCTTGATATTCTGCAACTACAGAACATTGGAGTTTGAAGTAATACTTTTATTCATTCATGTATAGAGGACCTACTGGATCCTTTTGCTCAAATAGTTCATTTTCATCAAGTTTGGAAAGCTTTCTTCCATTATTTCTTTGATAATTCTCTTTTATTCTCTTTGCTTGTTGTTTTATTTTATTTTTTTAATTTTGGGAACACACCTAATGTTTGTTGTTTACTCCTGACACTGCTCAGCTTGATTCTTGGCAGTGGAAAGGAACAATGCACTGCTGGGGCTTATATCCACTGTTATCCATATGCAATTGATAGGTTCCAACCCTCTTAACTATCTCCCCGGCCCTCTGCTTGTTATTTCTAATTCTGCATCTTTAGTAGCTTAAAGTGATGAAACTCTTAAGATTGACTGCCTTATCTATTTTCTCCTCCTGTTTCTCATTTCTCTCTTTTTCCCCCCTATATCTCTTGCTCCCAGTTTATGAGAAAAATATTTGTGCCTTATTAAAATGTTGCCTGTCAGGGGCTCAAGCCAATACAGTGGGCAGGATACTACTGCCTTGCACAAGACTGACCTGAGTTCAATCTCCAGAACACCATATGGTCCCCAGAGTCAGCCAGGAGTGATCTCTGGTATAAATCCAGGAGTAAGTCCTTCAGTCCTGAACACTGCTGGGTGTGGCTCTAAAAACAAAATAAAAATTAAAAAATTACATGTTGCCTGCCAATTTTTCTACTAAACTTTATATTTAGTTTTTATTGTATCTTCAATTTCTAAGAACTTTATTTTTGGAGTTTCTATAATAGATCTTGCTCTTATTTCACAAATTTAATAGAAAAATCTAATTGTTTTACTTCTAAAAGTTTTTTTGTTTTAGCTTTCTTTACCTTAATTATATCTTTACTTTTTTTGTCACCTAAGGTTTATTTTGTATTGGTAGATTTAGTTTCTTTCCTTTTAGTGACATGCCTTGGGGGGGGAGGGTGGTTGGGTGACACCTGGTGATGCTCCTGGCTTGGGGAACCTTATGGGACGCTGGGAGATCAAACCATGTCTGTCCTAGGTCAGCCACGTGCAAGTCAAGTGTCCTACCACTGTGCCACCACCCAGTTCTGACATGCTTTTAGTATATGACAATTTATGGCTCTTTGCTTGTATCTAGTAGTGGTGCTTATTGAGATTTTCCTCAATAAATGTTTGCATCTGGAATTCTATTACTTTATGAATATATCACTACTCAGCAGAAACTCACAGGAAAAAAAGGAACTTCAGAGGAATTTTAGAATTTATAAAAGTTCTTAAGAAGGTTGCTGTGGGGCTGGAGAGATAGCATAGAGGTAGGGCATTTGCCTTTCATGCAGAAGGTCAAATTCTGGCATCCCATATGGTCCCCTGAGCCTGCCAGGAGCGATTTCTGAGCATAGAGCCAGGAGTAACCCCTGAGCACTGCCGGGTGTGACCTCCCCCCCCCAAAAAAAGAAGGTTGCTGAATATAATGATAATACAATAAAATATTTTTACAGGACATCACAAATACTTAGAAATATAATTAAGACTGTCATATAATTTATACAATAGTAATAATACATATGACATACCTAGGCATAAATTTAATAAAAATTTTGTAAAGTCATTATGGTGAAATAAATCCTTTTGAAGGCTGTCAAGATAAAAATAGATGAAATGGCGCATGATATTCACAAAGAAGGATAGTTAATATTACAAAAATTTCAATATGAATTTGTCAATTATTCTTACTATATTTATTAAAAATCCAAAAGATTTTTAGTGAAACTTAATAAGCTTACTTTAAAGCATAAATGGAATAGCAAAGATTAAAGTCAGGGCACTGATGTAAGTGGTAGAAGTGTATGGTCCTCATATTATCATAAATCTTTGCTATTTATTTACTTTTTTGACTGCATTATCAGCAACATAGTATCTCTGACAGCAGAGCAGATATGTCAAAGTGGAAATGTAATAATGGGGACTGGAGCAATGGTGCAGTGGTACGACTTTTGCCTTGCACGCGGCTGACCCAGGATGGACTGGGGTTCAATCCCCTGGCATCCCAGATGGTCCCCAAGTCAGGAGCGATTTCTGAGCACATAGTCAGGAGTAACCCCTGAGCATCACCGGGTGTGACCCAAAAACCAAAATAAAATAAAATAAAATAAAATAAATGTAATAATGACCACACATGTAATTTTAAATCTCCTAGTAGCCACATTTTTAAATGAAAAAAAAAGCAGATGATATTCGTTTTTAAGATGTTTATTTAATCCACAATATCAAAAACCTATTTTAACATTCAGTCATTAGAAAATAATGAATGAGATATTTCACTTTTTTTTTTTTTTTTTTTGGTTTTTGGGCCACGCCCGGCGATGCTCAGGGGTTACTCCTGGCTCTCTGCTCAGAAATCACTCCTGGAAGGCAATGGGAACCATATGGGATGCCAGGATTCGAACCACCATTGGTCCTGGGTCAGCGTCTGCAAGGCAAATGCGCTATTACTGTGCTATCTCTTCGGCCCCGATATTTCACATTTTTTGACCAACATCATGTGGTACCTCTCGCATCAGCTCCTCTGTAACATCATTCTCAATCAAGTACTCAGTCACCACTGTATTCTTGACTAAAGGCATAGAAAATGAAGTGCATGTTCTATAGGCAAAATTTCTTCTTACTATGACCACACAGCCTTGGGCATGTTTTTTAAAATTAATTACTATATTTATTTTTTTCTTTTGTAAAATACCATAATACTACCTATCTCAATGCATTGCTATAAGGATTTAAAAATGAAACTTTTTTAATCATATGCAGAAATGCACTTCTTTTTTTTTTTTTTTTTTTTTTTTTTTTGGTT
>PVKC010005431.1:12716-22947 GCA_004027635.1 Crocidura indochinensis | reverse complement strand
TTGGCAAGAATAAATATTTTTAAGGAGTAGTTCTGGATATCTTTTCTGTGACAGTGATCAAAAATAAACAGCAACCTCACAGTGTACCTTACAATTAATTCTAGTTGAACCTATAAGCTAAATTTGAAATAAGAAACCGTAAAACTTTAAGAATTATTTCCAGGTGTCACATAAGTTTTATTCTGTATTTTATTTTTTTTATCTACCGACTAAAAGCATCATCTATAACGGAGAAACTTGGTTAAATTTCTGAGGATAAATAAATGGACAAATAAAATAGACAAATACAATGAAATCACATCTTATTGGATAGGACATAGCGTGGTCTATAAGTATTAAAAATAATACTCAATCTTTTCATAGTCAAAAATTAAAAGCAAAACAGTATATATTACATTCTTGAGATCTATAAGAGTTAAACTGACAATATCATGTGTTGGTGAGAATATTAGGAAATTCTCTTGTAGCTACTGTAGTAAAAATTGGTCAAGTACACTGGGAAAATTATTTTTATTATTTTTGTATGTCCAGCATATCCTCCTCTTTATACTTTCAAAAAATCTATGGTACAGATGGAGTTGGTCCTGTGTATAAAGTCAACTAGAACCATAAACAATAGACACAAGTCTAGAAGCAAGCAGAAATCTACCCTAAGTGGGTACATAAATGATAGGATTTCTTTAAATGTAATATTATATAACAATGAAAAGAATGAATTTTCATACATTTCAATGTTGATGTACCTCAAAAACAGAATATTGGGCAAACAAAGCAAGTTATAGAATAAACACAGTATGACACTGTTTATGTAAAGTTCAAAGAGGGCAAAATGGAATGATCTATTGTTTAGAGATAGATTCATGTGTGGTAGAAAATACTAAGAAAAGCAAAGGAGCTGATTAAAACAAAACACAGCCTAGTGGTTCCTTTGAGATGGAGAAGGATGAAATTGAGCAGGCGCTCATACCAGACTCCAAGTCCTTGATGAAGGTTCTGTTTCCCAAGACAAATGGGATGTACAGGTGTTTTTAATAAGATTATTTGAACTGAGTAGGCAAATTGTAGAGCTCTTTGTGAATAGATTATGCTAAGAAGAACTGTTTGGAATTTGTTCTTTGTAGCAGGGCTCTTTGACCACTGGGCTTTACCTAACAGGGTCTTGGAGACAATGGTGATTAGCTTGTGAGCTGGGATTTGCAGTGGGGAAGCCTTCAATGTTAACATCTGTGGACCCACCAAAATTTCCAGATAATTATCTTGTCCTTGGGCTGAGAGGTTGGAGATTTACAGGTCCTGAGACTGGCTCCCCAAAATCAAGAACTTTAGGGGTAGAGGGACTAATATTGGTGGTAGTTCCAGATGCCAGAGGATTTATAGACTCTACTTAAATTCTGACTTTTTTCCTGAAGTCTTTGGACTTGCTGTTTGGTTTGGAAGAAGGAACCTGAGGGTTTCCACTTCCTAAAGATCACCAGATCACTAAGCAATTGCTGTGACTACACTATCCTCCTTTTTCTGCAGTGGGCACTTATATTTCTGAGCCATTTTCATTTCCTGGAGGCCACATGGATTTGCCTGTCTTGACCTCATCTCATTTCCATTCCCTCATGTGTGTCCCCTTTTGTTGAATTACATTTTCCTTCTCTACTGGTTTTCCAGTCTGAGAACCTGCTCTTGATGCCTTTCATTTCTTGGCACTAGTGCTGTCATTTCTTTCTTTTCACCTCTCCTTTGAGTGAGATTTTGGGAACATACACTTGCCTTGAAGCTGCTGAAGTAGCTTGCTAAAAATGAAGCAGAATTACTTTGAACAACTCGTTCTCTATTGGAGGACAGTCCTCCTTTACAGATAAAGAGACTGAGAATAGCAAAGAGGGGAGACATCACATAATGAGCCAGGACTCAATCATAGGTGTGAAATTGCAAGGATTATGTTTTTCTTCTTCACTGCCTTTCTCTCTCTGCAAGAAGGCTGTAAAGGTGGGGTCTTTCTGGCTTGACTACAATCTTTTTTCTAGCTCAGAATCCTCCTGCTACAAGTTCCCATCACTTCTCTCCAAGGGCTATAATGGACATCCTTTGGCAGGACTGCAGTCACTTGGCCCACAATGTTGTGCACCCAGCCAGGTATATGCAAAACAACAAAACAATCAGGGATGCAGGCAGTTTGACATCTAATCTCTATGTTAATGGCTCCACACAGGCAACTAGGGTTTCCTCCGGAAGCAGCAAATAGTCACTGGGGTCACTGGCATGCTTCACACTGAAAAGTACTTGGAATGAAATTATACTCAATGGTAGTAGAGGAGAAAAAACGGGTGAGGTGGGGTGTGTGTGTGAGGGGGGAGTTAGAGAAAGTGAGAAAGGGGTGGTAGAGAAAGGGGGAGTAGAGAAAGGGAGGGAGATATCGAGAGAAAGGGGTAGAGAAAGGAAGAGATAAACAAAGAGGAAGAGACAGAGAAAGAACAGGAGATGGGAAAGCTACTTTGCTCTCCAATTTTTTTTTCTGACAGCCATAAGTTTCCTGCATGCCCTTGGAACCAGATTTCTATTCTGACTAAATGAGTCTCCAATGAATAGGGACTACTGATAGGAGAATGCTTCTCAAAAGAATCCTCTGTTCTTCTGCTGTTGCCTTCCATCAATTTTATCATCACCCTCCTCTCCTTGTTCCTCTAGCTCTCCTTCCTTTCTGCCCTCTCTCACCCTGCCTCTACTATCTCATCAGCTGCCAACTAAAAGACACTTTGTACCGTGTTATAGGCATCACTTACCGGGTCATGTGGAGGCCAGTCTCTGAGGGATTTGTGGGATAGACTTTTGGGACCAGAGGCTGACATGGGCTAGCAGATGAGGGCCCAGATTGGAGGCAACATAAGTAAGGTTAGAGGATTATGTTCTTCTGCCTACTCTGTCAGTTCCAAAGTGCTTGAATGGCAAATTTTACCCAGTATTTCATAGATTTTTAGTGCTACCAGCACTCTACCAAGCACACAGACTTCTCTGGACAAAACTCTTGTCCTTAGGTGGGTAGAGAAAAATGGTCTTTGCTTCACTCTTTTCACTACAAAAAGGAGATAATCCTGAGTGAGGCTCAGGAATTATGGGGAAGATCAATGAAATAATGTGAAATATCTATATAGCACCAGGTTCATAGGGAATTAATATGGGAATCCTCTGGCATTTATGAATAATAATCCTTTGCTTAAGTGCTTTTCTAATTTTTAATATGGCCTATATATAATGGAAGTGTTTTAGGTTCTGATGGAGTTGGTCAGGTTAGTTCTATGCCTATGTCTGTCAGTATTGTTAACTTCTCCAGCTCAAGTCTTGTGGTTCTGCTAATGCAGAACTGGGAAGTTCCTGTATCATCCACTCAGAGTTTTCTCTCAGTTTTGGGGTGAAGAATAAGAAAGATTATTAGGTCCTGAGCAAAGGCAGCTCACTCAGAAACCCAGAATTGATGGAGATACTATGGGCATTTTATCTTATCTCTTTGATTATCCTCTTCAAAGCTGGTACACCTAGTTTTAAAGACTCCAAGAATGACCAGGAATTGCATAGGGAGTGAAAAAGGGGAAAATGATAGTATTACTATTCATGTTGTAGCTTTGCAATGTTTTTGCCTCATGCACACCACAAAATGACAATATCTCTCCACCACTGTTCACTACGCATATGTCCTTTCTTATTCAATCCTGAGGAACAGAGGAAAAACCTGGAGTACCATGAATTCAGACTAGAGACAGCAAAATCCTAATGAGGTCAATAGAAAAGGTTTGATTGGGTTCACCAGGGGAGAACTGAGGTCATTATGAGAGATTAAGAATGTGGTCTTTGCATGACTGAAACCCAACCACAATCATGTTTGTAATCAAGGTGTTTAAAAAATATTAAAAAAAAAAGAAGAATGTGGTATTCTGGGTGCCTACTCTGACTTCACCACTTGGTAGTGGTGTCCAACAAATTTATTACTATTGTGATGATTATGATGATAATAATGCTGCTTCATTTTTCTCACCAGTAAAAAGTAGATATGAGTAAGAGGTTCTATCTAAGATTATAGGCATCAGTACCTAGAAAACACATAGGACAGTGTCCAGTTTGTGTTCAAGAAATGTAAGCTATTGTAAGTATTATTGATGTTAATATTCCTTCCCTTGGGGAAGGAAATTGAATTGAGAAGTAAAATTATGTGTACATATAATAAATACATAACAATAAATAATAATAAATACATAAAATATTTATGAGCCATAGGAATGTTAGATTTAATAAATAAAATATAATGACAGTCTGAATTTGATTTTTAAATTTTGTTGTTTTGGGGACCACACCTGGCCACGCTCAGACCTTTATCCTCACCCTGTATTCAGGATTCACTTAGTGGAACCAGGGATTGATCTCAAGTTCAGCTAATGCAAGTAACTGCATTACTCATTATACTACTTCTCAGGCTCTTAATTTGAATTTTAGATAAGAAATATACGAATATATCAAAATTATAAATATGTGATAAAATAGGATATTTTATATAAGATATAAATATATTATAAATGTTTATGTACATGGTTAACATATTTAGTATATTCAATATAAATTAAAAAATAAATTGTATTATTTATCTGAAATGAAAATTTAATTAATGTTGTATTTTTGTCAATTTCATTAAAGATGTGGTGAGTGATGAGTGCTCACATGTGTGTGTGTGAGTTTGTGTATGTGTGTGTGTGTGTGTGTGTGTGTGTGAGAGAGAGAGAGAGAGAGAGAGAGAGAGAGAGAGAGAGAGAGAGAGGTGGGGGCATAGAATCTCTAGTTATACCTCGAGATTAAACATTTAAAAAATTTTATATTAAACCTTGTAATTTAGAATACTGTTAATGGTAAGGTTACACGAATAAAGTATTCCAGCATCACACTTGCCACCGGAATGTCTAATCTCCTTTAAACCTCTCCACCTTCAGCTTATATCTTTGTGTGTTTGTGAGCCTATCAATTTGTAGACCAGTGTTCAGTGTCCCGCTCATCCTATCCCCACTACCCCCATCCTTCCCACTCTCTGCCTCATGGTAAGCTTCCTACTGAAGTCCAATTCTCAATGTCTGTTTCTTTTGGCAATTTGCTATCTCTCTCTTTTTTTTTTTTTTTTTTTGGTTTTTGGGTCACACCCAGTGACGCTCAGGGGTTACTCCTGGCTATGCGCTCAGAAGTTACCCCTGGCCTGGGGGACTATATGGGGCACGGGGGATGGAACCGCGGTCCGTCCAAGGCTAGAGCGGTAAGGCAGGCACCTTACCTTCAGCACCACCACCCGGCCCCAAATTTGCTATTTCTTTACTTTATTCACATCCCACACAGGAGGGAGATCATTCTGTATATATCCCTGTCCTAACTTTACTCAGCATTAGATTAGAGGTTAAAATTTGAGGGTAAACAGCAGTATTCCATTCAAACTCTCTTCTTATAATATGAATCCAGATGACTGAGCGCCAGATAGGGACCATCTATATTCCATATCTGGCTTCAATTAGTTGGGGCTAAAGCATCCTTTCACTGTACTCATCCACCTACCTGAAATTAGAGTCTTTTCCTGTTGATTATTAAGCTGCCCCTGACCTCCACCCACCTCTCCCCACCTCACCTCACCCTCCCTTCTACAAATTGATAGGCTCACAAACACACAAAGATATAAGCTGAAGGTGGAGAGGTTTAAAGGAGAAGGGGTAGAAAAAATATTACAGTTTTATCAAAATAGCATCTTCAGAAAGTCTCACAAGAGAGACCTTACTCCCCAGCATGTCTATGTTCAGGAGCCAGACTTAGAGCAGATGGGAAAATACCAACTGGCAAGGAAAGAGGGCATAGGTTTCACCAATGGGTGGGGAAAGTAATGGGGTAGAAGAACTCATTTTCACCTTTCATAGAGCCCTTGGCTCCACCTGAATACTTTTTTTTAATCAGCCTCTTTAGTAAAGCTATTAGTTTTTCAGGTAGCAAGACCTCTCTTAACCAGTATATTAACATTACTGAATTCATTCACAGCAGATGTCAGGCATGTCTAAAGAAAGTAGAAACTGGGTGCCATTTGCTTTTCCAATAGACAACCTGGAAAGTTTGTTTCTAGAGGACCATTGTTTTGTAGAGCTATATCCCTTGGAAGTTATTTCCTCCTCTGCTTTCACTCCAGGCTTGTTCTCAACCAGTTCAGTTTGAAAGAGAAAATATATGTTTCATTGATCACAATACAAATTATTAAACAAAATAAAGATATTATAAACAAAATAAAGATATTATTAAATAAAATCAAATATATAAGAATTTATATATGTATTTATAAATGTCTTCAATAGATAGCAAAGTTTGTGTCAAGTTTTCTCATGTCTTCTCCCTTCCAACCTACATTGGCTTTTCATGATTCTTGTTCTAACAAGTTTCTTTTTTTAATTTTCTTATGTTTCTTATGTATACTTCTCAGTAAAGGCAATGAAAAAATTTTTTATTACTCAGGAGTATAGAAAAAGCCCAATAATCATGACAACAGGGGAGAAATTTATAGGAAAGGCATTAATAATTTTGCAGGTAAGAAAAATAGCTCCCAACGAACAGTGGGTTCCCAGGGTGATTCATAAGTTATGTTGCAGGTCATCTGGCTTAATTATCTTGCTAAATACTGCAGGTAAGTTGGGTCAAATGGGATGTAAGGAAGGGAGTCTCAAGAGAAGTCTGCTATTATTTTATGCTTGACTCACCTCAGTCACCAGAAGTTCCTGGGTGTCAGATTACAAACACCTCTGTAGCATGTATACTAATGTTCCTTCAGTTTCAAAAAGCAACTGCTAAGTTGTTTCTTAAATCCACTTGATCTACTCAGTATGGGAACTGATCCCCACCACTGAATTCTTAGAAAGATGTGGATTTTGAGTGAAGTGATGGTTTTGAGAAAGATTTGGAGAACGTCATGTTTTGAGCAAGAAATGGCTTTCAAGAAAGGAAATGCCAGCTTTCATTCTTTACAGGCTTTTCATGAACATCACCTTTTCTAGAAGAGAAGAATATCAGAAGAAAATGAATAGTAAATTAAAGTAGTTTTACATAGGAAAATACAAATGAGGGTGAGTGAGGGAAAGAGGAAAAAGGGTGAAGGTAAGGGGAGAGAGAGAGGGAAGTAGAGAGACAGAAACAGAGATGGTTTTATAGCAGGGGTTTCCCCAAGATTTGTAGCTAGGGGTTGTCAAAGGAAAAAATCTTGGACTATTGATATAGTCTTTTCCATAATCTTAATGTGACCATTTGTTCTATCTTGATATTATTTCTTCTTAATCATCTCCTTTCTGGATGCTTTGCTTCTATTACCTGCAGCATTCCATAAACATGATTTCATAAACATTGATAAATTTATTATGTTATGCTATGTTATATATATATATGTATATATATATATATATATATATATATATGTTATTTTTCTGGCCACACCCAGTGACACTCAGGGGTTACTCCTGGCTATGTGCTCAGAAATTGCTCCTGGCTTGGGGTACCACGTGGAATGCCAGGGAATCAAACTGCAGTCCATCCTAGACTATCACGTGCAAGGCAGATGCCTTACTGCCTGCACCACTGGTTTGGCCCCACTATTATATTCTGTTATAATGTGATGTTATAGTATGTTATAAAAAACACAAGTGAAGTCCAGGTGCAGCTTGACACTTGCCTCATGTGGTCTGTGGGAAGTGAGTGTTGTGCCATGTAAGTGTTCAGAGCAGAATTTACCTGACCTAACCCACACCAGACATTTACCTGATTGTCTGAGATGAGTTGAACAGAGAGGTGGAAGCAATATTTCCTCAAAATTACATCCCTTGTCCTTTTATCAAATCAAATTTTACTAGATGCAATTCTCTTATCAGACTGTCCAGTGATAGTTTGATATTATTTCTGAAGGATGCTGAGAGAACAGAGTGATTTATTTTGTGATCTGACAGCAATTTTCTATTTTACATACTCAGCTTCTGTAATACACCTAATTTGAACTAAGGAGTGGTAATAAATTAGTTTAAAAAATACTCTTGGAGAAGAACATTTGGCAGTTGCCAAGTATTTTTTTGTTGTCCCTTTGTTTCTAGTCTCTTTTTTGCTTTGTTTCTGCTCTAACATCTGGTCCATAGGGATGAGCCATATGGATGGATTCCTTTACTTCCTGTTGGGTTCCAACAGTGGAATACATCAGCTAAATAACAGAGCAAGAGATGGAAGGGGATTGATTCTCTTGACTCCTTTGTTGGGAGATTCCCAGCAGCTAATGTCACTCAAATGAAAAGTTCTTTCAAAATGTCAAATTGAAGTAATTCTTTCTCCAACTCTCTATAGCTGCTCTTACCTAATATTTTGACCCTAGAGGTAGCAATGCCTCAGGCTAGATAATATTTTTATGCTCTTCTGTACCTATGGTAGCCATACAATTTATTATCAACTTTTAGAATCAGAGAGTTAGTTAGACACTAATTTTGGTGTATTTATTAACTCAAAAATAACTTATTATTTTAATGGATTTGTTATATTAAATAGCTCTATTAAAACTTGCTATTTTAAAAGTATTTAATATATCATATATAAGAAATCAAAATTTCATAATGTTTTTTATTATTTTTCTTTTTCTTTTTCCATACCTAGCTGTGATCATTACTTAGTCCTGGGTTTTTACTCATAATCATTCCTGACGGAATTCTTTAGACTCTGTGGGATGTCAGGGATAGAACCTGAGTTAGCTACATGCAAAGCAGTGCTCTATCCACTATATTATCTCTCCAGCCTTTTAAATTTTATTTTATTGTTTAATTTACATAAATGAATGTTCTCTATATTGCAATTATACACATTTGTTACTCTATTACAGAGTCACTGTTTTTTAATTATTGTGGTTTTACTATTTTTAATTTTAAAATAAGAAATGTTTTTTGAAGTTGTCTTTTATGTTTAATATATTTAAAAGTTTCATTTTTAAACCATGCTTTTATGTAGAGCATAATTTCTAAGTGAGAAAACACTATCTAATGTACCTGATTAAATTATGCTACAGTAGAACATCTGCAACTGTCATCGTTTCCTACTAAAATATGTAATATTGCAAAGCAAATATTTTCCCTGTTAATCTTTTTTAACCTCTACTGATGTTGTCTGAGTAAAAATTTAACAAATGATTTTATAAGAAAAAAACTTGCCAAATCAGTGTTCTTGAACCATTCTTTTGAAAGGCTAAACATAGATATTATGAAATTATAGTCCTTCTCAGTATTGCTTCATTTCTTGTACAGAGTATAAATTTGTGCAACTAAGGATGAGCCTCTATGTAAATATCCTTTCTACAAATTAATACGTTTCAAATCTCAATTATAATTTTCAAATAAAATATTGATTTCCATTTTAAAACTGTCTAATATGCTCCATTTCATCCTTACCTGAAAAGATCAGTGACTTCCTATTTTTTTTTAATTTTTTTTATTTTTAAATATGAGAACAAAGATGCAAAGAAAGAGGACAAGGTAAAGTTACAGTGCAAGGACGATCACCCATAAACAGACCTCACATAAGTCCCCTTGCTGATGATATCTGAACATTGAGCTTTCAGCCAAAGAATATTAAGAAAAATAAAACAGAACCCATGTACAATTACTTTGTCCCTCAAGCCCCCAGATTGTAATACATATTTCTTAGCAGCACATCACGCATTCTAAAGCCATAAAACTTATGTGACTCCTTAAACATTGAAGGCATAGTACTTTTTTTTTTACATTCCCACGCTTATGCATATTAGTTTAAGTTAGCTTCAAAAGTGGGTGCTTCTTTTTAAGGATAAGAGTCAAAGGAGCACAGTAAAAATGGAGCTGGAGTGGCAATAATTGTTTGCATCGGCCCACCAAAATATGGGGATCATGGATAGGGAAATCCTTGGCCTAAATACAAGGGGACCAAACCCCTGATGTTTCCTGGCATAAGACCAGCTCTAGGCACCAGGCACACTAGATTGTCCAATAACTCGTTGTCTGTAGTGCCAACACACTTTTACTTTCCACGACGTCTCTGTTGTTGGTTTCATGTTTCTGTATTAAAGATCCTGGGATCTGCATATCCTATATTGCAGTTAGGATGGTGCAGAGTGTCCTCTCGTTTCACCTTACAATTAAAGGGCAATGCAGAAAGCCCTGTCCAGTATGAAGGTCGTTGATGTTCTTAG
>PVKC010005431.1:0-12616 GCA_004027635.1 Crocidura indochinensis | reverse complement strand
CAATGCCAGAGCAGCGGTAGGGTCTTTCCTGGTAGAGATTTGCTTCCTGGTGTTGTTGTGAAAAATCTCGGGTCTTTCCTAGATAGCTTTCCTAGTTCAGGGGTGAATGGAGAATGGAGAGGCCTGTGCAGGTCAATATGCCAATGTTCAGGGTGTAAGGTCCCATTGCACTAAAAAGATTGTCTATTAGATAAGAATTTGTTTGAGTGTAGGTATTTCCCATTTTAATGTGCCTATGCAAACAAGGAACAATGCCACATGGTTTTATAGGCCATTATGGGGGATGCAGGAACATGTATAAAACTCCCCATGACGTGCTTAAACATAGGAATTAAACTGAGGAACTCTTCCACCAAATATTTCTTATTGAAAGATTCACAAAGAGAAGAAAAGATAAAAAGTGGGGAAAATCTTCACTGTTTATGAGAATATTTAGTAAGATTTAGTTGTCAAAGAAAATAGATATAAATATTCAAAGCCAAATGTGTACATTTTATGTTTTTTGATATAGCTGAGGTTTGTTAAATCCAGTGAAACACGGTGTGTGATTAGGAATGTGGAGAACAGTAGTTGAAATGGGAAAATGGGGTTTTCTGAAGGATGGAGGTGATAGAGTTGAAAATTGAAATCAGCTTTACAGGGGTGTTCGAAAGGGCAGAATACCAGATCGACATTCTACATACACAAAACATAACTTAAGGATGGGATGTATTATTAACATAGGTGAATATGTAGACTAATAAGAAAATGCCAGAAACTACCTTAGAAAAAATGAAGAGCTAAAAACACCCCCAAATTTGGACTCATCTAGAGACCAGGGAGCAGGCAGAAAACTTGGGATTCCCCTCCAGGAGGGGCCACCCGACACCCACCTTTTCTGGCCGCCTGGGTCGCCACCCCAGGAGGCCCTGGAGGCCGGGGGGGGGGGGGCGGCAGGAGAGGGTGCAGCTGGGGGCCTACCAAGGTTCCCAGCCAGCTCAAGCGAGGGAGAAGGCCTTCGACATTGGGGCCACCCCAGGCCCCATGCCCGGGAGATCAGACTCAGGATCCAACCACGATTCCCGACTTCCTATTTTTAAATGGTTTTCACAATTGTGATTTATTTAAACACTCAAATTAAAGGGAAAAAACCCTCACTTATTTCAAATAACATGAATAAAGACTTCAACTGATTTTAAACATGAAAATATTAAAATTTAGAAAGCTTACCTTTAGATAGTAATAAAATATGAAAAAGTATATGAAAATTGTTTTATAAAAATTATTATGTTTGAGTAAATTATTTTTTTCTTGAATAAATTATTTTGCAGCATTCCATTTCAATGAAAAGTCATGATTTATAGGTATGTAAATGTTTTTTTTGTTTTGTTTTTTTGTTTTTTTTTTTGGTTTTTGGGTCACACCCGGCAGTGCTCAGGGGTTACTCCTGGCTCCACGCTCAGAAATTGCTCCTGGCAGGCACGGGGGACCATATGGGGCACCGGGATTCGAACCGATGACCTTTTGCATGAAAGGCAAACGCCTTACCTCCATGCTACCTCCCGGGCCAGGTATGTAAATGTTTTTTCTGTAATTGTATGTATATGCTTATTGATTTGGGTTTTGGTCTTTAAAAATATAATTCCTAATGAAATACATGCTGTTGCTTCTTTAGTCTATTTGCGTCTTATGATTAGCGATATGACTCTCCTGCAGTGAATAAGAAAGGTTGGTTGGCAAAATTTTTTTTGCGAATTACATACTTATTCCTCCTTCTCAGCTTTCTTGGGAAGCAGAAATTCAGTGCTTAATTTTTCACTAAATATATACTGAAAGTTTCCTGAGTATACATTGCTGAGCAAAGAGTTCATTACAAAATTTTTAAATTATCAAGCAATTACAAGACTTTGTTATAAAGCTTATTTTCTACCAAGGAGTAATGAAAAGGCAAGTTTAGCATAGTTTGTATTTTCTTCTATATTTCCTGAATGAATTGTATATGTATTTATTTTATTATTTAATATCTTAGCCATACATTTCTCTGAGTGTTCCTCAGCATCTTGTTATTCTACTCATCACCAAATGACTGTAGACTAAAGCGATATGTAGCTTCAGAAACAAGATTCAGAAACAAGATGCTTCCCCCAACTGTTTAGGTCCAGGTGTACTTTTCTAAAATCTGTCATTTATAAATCGCATTATGGAATGCTTTTCTTGGAAAGATGTTATTCATTTATTTTGGTCTAGAAATGTGGTCTAGAAATTCTCATCAGTAGTTTTCAGATTGAAGCACAGGTTAAACACACAAGTCTCACAGGCTACAAAATGACAACACCGCAGATGCTAGAAGCTATAAAGAACATTTTTCTTTCTCTAGCCTACACTACCTGATTTTAGTACAACTTATAATTATTTTAAAAAGAAAGTATCTGATGGAGCTGGAAAGCTGGCACAACTCTGTGCCTGCAAGGGTAGGGAACTTGTCTTGCATGCACAGAGCCAGGGGTAAGCCCTGAGCATAGTTGGATGTTGGCAAACTCTCCTTCTAAAAACAAAAGTGGAAAATCTGGAAAATGTCACACTAGATATGATTCTAAAGCAACAGATGAACCCCAGGATTAGCCCAGGCAAACATGGATGTATGATTACCTTATTTTCACTCCACCTACAGTTTTGTAAACAGTCCTTTGTGAATAAACCCTTCTGCACTCATCTTATTTCAAATGTGCCATCTGTTTCCTGTTGGGTTCCTGGCAGATACAGTGGGATAAAAGGCTGATAAAAGGCTGTTCACAATATATTGTTGCATGACAAAAGAAGATTACAAAGTATAGTGACAGTATGCTCCTAATTAAGTATGGTAAGTAGTTATGTATATATAATTCCAGAGAAAAAGATCCTGAGGACACACACTCAAAACATCACTTGTAGATTTTATAATTGGATGGTAGGATTAAAAATGACCTTCTTTTTCCTTATGTGCATTTACAAAGTATATCCAATAAGTATAAATTTTGCATGCAATTAAAAAGTCATTTTTTATAATCTTCTGTGTGCGAATATGGTCAAAAGATACATTAGGTCCGTGGTATGGTTCTCATGGGTTGCATTGTATTCCCTGTCTGTATCATCACATTAAGAACAGGCATGCACATTATCTTCAATTCTCTGCTTAAAAAGTAATACTCTAGTGAAATTCTCTGACAGATTTTCATTAAAGGCCTGCAGCAAACTTCTTTGGAACATTACTCAAGAATTCAAATGCTGAAGATAGAATATAACTTAAAATAAACCCAACATATTGAGTATAACTAACTCTTCTTTTAATGACTACTTTAGCCTACTCTTTGATCAGAGAGTGTTACAGTGCCTTTGTTCTCACAACTTCATAAGCATCTTCAGATATTTAGTTCCTGATGATGCCTTCAAACGGATAAGTGTAAAATGATAGCCAATTGTACTAAATTTGTATGTCCCAGTAACAAATGACTTTGTCTCTTTATTCTCTTTAACCAATTGAATTTCTTTTTCTATAGTATTGTCCTTATGGATACATCTCTAATCCTTTGTTGATTGGGCATTACATTTTTTTACTTGTTTATCTCTAGGGGATCCTCAAATAGTCTTGTGGAGTCTGAGAGACTGTTTGTAGCAGTCAGGGATCAGGTAGTGTCCTCAAGCTCTGGGGCCTAATCCAGTAGAAAACAACAGCCTACAGTTAGGGGAGGTAGGAGAAAAAGGGCTTCATAGAATGAGTCTGCAGGAGTGGTGGCTGTAGCTTCTTCCCAGGGTGAGAGAGGGGTGCTAAGTGGGTGTCATTTCACTGTGCAAGCTGGGTGGCAGCTTGCTGGGACAAGGGGAAGGTTCTAGTTCCTCTCCTGGGTGGCATATGAGCTTCTGTGCCTGCTGCTGGATAGCTCTTCTTTTTCTGTTGATTCATCAGTGAGTCCATCTTAGCCCTGATTCTTTAGTCAGGGATTACTCTTGGAGGGGATCAGGGGAATATAAAGGGTGCTAGATACTAAACCCAACTTCCCCATATGCAACACAAGTTTTTTAATCTCTGCGCTCCCTCTCTCCATGTCTCGGATACATTTTATTTTAGAAAAATATGACAGGACAAAATAGAGGCTAACTTACTATAGAGGTCTCAAGATGAAATATTTCACATAATGAGCTTGGAGAAAGAAAATTTATGTCCAAGAGTACAGTTTCACCCCAAAATAGAAAGAGGTCAGAGGCCTGCAGTGGTTAGTACGTAATGAAAGTTGGCATCCAAGAATATGGATAAATGTTAGCTACAATAGTAGTTTGCAATATGCTTGTCCTATCTACATATCAACCAAGAAGATGGAAGGAAAAAGCTCAATGAAAGAGTAGTTGTGGATGTGAAAAGATGAGGACAAAAGAGCATGTGTCCAACAAATAGAATAGCATACCCATTCTTCCTAGTGAAAGAGGTATAAGAGAAAGGCCGAGGTACCTCTTAAGATAAAAAGGAGTAACACTGCTTTATTTCACCAATGCTCTACACAACTGTGATAAGTAGAAAAGAAAGAGAAGAAGAAATCCATTGAAAATAACAATTGCAGACTGTAGCTCTCTAGCTGTTCTTGGAGGATTTTTAGGGAGGATTATTGGAGGCCACAGGGATGCATGGCAGGCTGAAGAGGCAAACCACCTTGTCAAGGAGAGGGCAGTGGAAAGAATCCAGAAATAGAGCTGGAAGATTCAGTTCCAGCAGGAGAAGCATGAAGGAGACAGATGAAGTGGGGAGTGAAAACCCCTTAGGGAAGTGGGTTGGATTGAGGCCAAGCAGGGTGGTGGAAAATAACTGTTGGTGCCAGGAGAAGAACGAATTGAGTGAGAGGCCATGGGAGGGTGGAGGGACAGGGCACAGGGCAAGCCCAGCAGGAATTGGAGACATCCAGTGAGAGATGATGATTATTCCAGCTGTCCAAAACCTGGTATGCTGATTTGTGTTGGCAGGATGAGGGGTCTGGATGGGAGTGATGGTGGCAGCAGGGGCAGAAAGGAATCTTGGGGAGAAGCAGAGGGTCAGTATTGGCTGTCATGAGCCAGCATGAATGATAGCTTTGCCCCATGTGCTCTGTTTTTATTTTTATAGTTTGTGGAACGCTGATCCTGGTCCAGATCGTATCTAGAAAGGTTGACTGTCCCCAGAGAGAACATGTTAGCTTGGGTCTGGTGGATATGGGATCTTTATAAAGGGCCTCCCTGAGAAGTTCTCTTTTTCAGGGTCTTATAAGTAAGGAATAGGTTCAGGAGAGGGACGGCTGTTTGATCAGCTTTGTTGTTGACTTAAAAATTCCTGTGATTTCTGAAAATTATTATTGCAAGAATGAAAGACATTCTTGTAATAATAATTTTCAGACACAAAAGAGAGAAGGGCTGGTGAGGCAGTTCACCTCATGAAGCTCACCACAAACAGCGATGAGTTTAGTTAGAGAAATAACTACATTGTGAACTATCCTAACAATGAGAATGTATGAGGGAAATGGAAAGCCTGTCTAGAGTACAGGTGGGAGTTGGGTGGGGAGGAGGGAGATTTGGGACATGGGTGATGGGAATGTTGCACTGGTGATGGTGGTGTTTTTTACATGACTGAAACCCAAACACAATCATGTATGTAATCAAGGTGTCTAAATAATATATATTATATATAATATATTATATATATAAGAATTCCTGTGATTTCTAAAGGACTTACTGCTCTCTTGATTTCTCCGTCTCAGAAAAGGATTCCTCTACAACAGTAAAGATTAGGAGAAACTTGACAGGGAAAACCAAGGAGCCTATGAACTGTGCCCTCATCCTTTTTCTTATTGTTCTCACCAACAAATTACAAAAAGCATTGTGTAGAGGAGAGAGGGAGTGCATTTGTGGTTTTGTTTGGGGACCACACCTGCTGTGCTCAGGGCTTACTCCTGCCTCTGCACTCCAGAAATCACTACTGGTGGGATTTGAATGATCATATGGGGTGCGAGGGATCAAACCTAGATTGCATGCTAGACAATCACCCTACCTGATGCGCTATCACTCTGGCCCGGGAGTGCATTTTTAAATACAAATGAAGATGGATATTTTTTGTTAATCTCTTGTAGCCCTATAACCTGGTTGCTGGATCTTCAAGTCTCCACCAATTAAGCATTTTCAAAGACTTGCCTCACCACCCTTTTTGAGGCGATTTTAGCATAGCTAGTTCCATTACTGTAAAAAAAAAAAAAAAACACAAAAAACCCTGCACCCCCTGGTCACCACTGTTCATCCTCATTCTAGATAACTATTAATTTACTTACCTTATAACATTTCTGAAATAGTCCATTTCATCCATAAAAAATTTAAAGTACATATTAATGCTTTCTTATAATAATCTTAATTATGATTTTTCAATCAACTTTCTTAAAGAAGAAGGATGGGAGGTGTTATCTTATATTTTTTTAATATGAAAAAACCAGGATATTTCTGAATGACACCATTCTCATGTCCCAAGTGGAATGCAGCAATATATGCCTTTCCTTTTAGGAATAAACAAGAAAGAAGTTTGTGACTAATAATTCACTCACTATTCCTCAAAAGTCAGGAGAATAAAGACAAAAGACTAAGCAAAGAAGCAGGAAGAAAGGACTAAACTGTTTTTGGCGGAATTGAGGTAAAACATCTGCTAAAATGATCTAACTAAGATTTATGAGCTGCTGGAATATATTGCCAAAGGTAGCTGCAAGATCTCCCTTTCTTGGGATTAAGAAGAAAAAAAAATTAAGAACCATAGTCGAATTCTCTGGTAAGATGTATTTGTATTGGGAGACATGGGGATAGATTAGGTGACTGTCCATAGTCACTCCCAGTCCTAGGATATCTTGAAGGCAGGTGGCAAATGCATTGCCTTCTATGCTGACATGAAGTTATTCTTAGTCCCTATTAAGAGGAGGTCCTATTTATTTTTGATCCTTTAAGTTAGATAATCCCTACCTCATCAACAAGACATTTGTGGAAACTTCAGAGAGCCTAATCCACAATCCTTGCCCTTCTATTCAACTTTTATTTGCATAGCTGTGTCTTCTGGTTTTACATTGCTGTATAAAAGAATTACCCATAACTTAGTGACCCACATATGTTATAGTTCTGTGGTGGATTCGGCTTAAGAGAGAAGTTTATGCTTAGACTCACTTAGGAAGTTGCTCTTGCACAGATTCGGGCTGGTGCCTCAGATACACATGGCAGATGATTTACATTGGCTGTTGACTGAGGGTTCAGCTGACTAGTCAATGAACTGTCCTACTATCTTAGAATACTGGTACTGTTGGGGGTCCTCATCTCTCGAGTGTTGAGTCAAGTCAAAATGTCAGTTCAACTGGTGAAGCTATGGGTGTTGGAACATGGTATGACTGAGAATCAACTATAAACAATTTTTTTAACTCTATCTCACAGTGATTTAATAAAAATAAAAAGTCAGTTCAGAGTTCTCGGAAACCAAAGCTGAAGCTATCAGAACTTTGAAAACTCAGAACTGAACCAATATAATGTCACTTCTGGTAGCTTCAGTAGGACAAATTGTCACTTCTCATTCATTGTCAAAGAGAAATAAAATCGTATCCTACCTTTTACTAGAAAGAGACAAAAAAAATACTATCTTTAATCCACCTATAGTAGAGGGAGGTCTGATATATACTAAAGGTCACATTCTAAGATGCATGCTACTTCAAAATAAAAACTAACAACATCATTTGAATTATACTCTTGCAGTAAGAATAGGGCAGTGGCCAAGTTTAAAAATGGGGCCTGAAAGACAGCACAGTGTAGGGCTTTTGCCTTGCAAGCAGCCGATCCAGGACCAATGGTGGTTCGAATCCTAGCATCCCATATAGTACCCTTTGTCTGCCAGGAGCGATATCTGAGACAGAGCCAGGATTAACCCTGAGTGTCTCCAGGTGTGACCCAAAAAGAATTTTTTTAAAAAGGGAAATATCTGATAAAGTAAAAATAGCTAGAGTTAAGTGAACAATGTCATCAGTCAAGTTGTTAGTCAAAATACTTTTCCTTTTTTTCTTTTCTTTTCTTTTTCTTTTCTTTCTTTTCTTTTCTTTTTCTTTTTCTTTTTTTTTTTGGCCACAACTGGAAGTGTTAAGGGCTTACTTACTTATTATGAGCTCAAAGATCATTCTTGATGCAGTTCAACATTAAAGGCTGTAGAGGATTGAACCCAGGTCAGCACTATACAAAGCAACTATCTCTTCAGTCCTTTAATCCACTTATTTAATCAATAATGAGCCCGTACATAATATTAAACATTCAAACAACTAAGAAAAATATGACATGGCCCCTGTTTTCTAGATTCTCAGTCTGGTAGTCCACGCAATACATCATCTCCAAAATACCAATGTTGTTTGCGCAAAGCACTATTTCCACCCAAAGACTATACAGACACAATAATACAAAGACATAATGATGTTGTGAGAGACCTCCCAATTTAGCTTTGTACTAAGCAAAAAGGGAAAGAAATATTAATCATTATTAACAAAAATAGATGAAAGATATGGGCAGAGTAGCCAAGTTAAATAGATTTCTCTACAGAGATTTCTTCTGGTGAAGATATGTGCCTCTATAGAAAAAAATTTGTGGGGGGAGTCATGGGGTATGCTCAGGACCTCTGAGTTTAGTTAAATTGTTTAGGAATTTTGAGAAAACAGTGGCTATAATTTATGTTTCTGAACCAGGATTTTTTTAAAGAGATCCGAAACAATTCCCAGCTGAGATGTGAGACTGCCAGTATAAGGAACTTGACCTTGCAGTTGCTTAATGTCCCTATTATAACCATATTATTTTTATTATTATTGTTTTTGTTATTATTATTATTATTTTACTTGAGGACAACCTCTGGCAAGGTTTGGGGCTATTCTTGTTTGTCCTTAGGGTAACTCCCAGAGGTGCATGGGGAAATATGTGGAGTCAGGAACTGAACTAGATCTTCTGATTTAACTACTTATTCAGTGTTACAGCCATATTCTAAAAGAGAAAGCACAAATTTAAACAAAAAAGAAGAAATATGGAGATAGTTACAGATAGAAATAATCAAACATAAACAGAGATAGATAGTGATTCCAGAGGCAAAGGAAATGAAGAAACTGGAATGAGGTTACTTATAGGGAGTAAATGAACCAAAGTCAATTATTAAAGCTTCCTTGATTGGAGGTAAAAATCGTTTTTTTAAAAGTAGCTTTCTGATTTATTTGGAAACTTTAAAAATGAATTGATTTGTGCTAGTAGAAATAAATAACTACTATATTACACTAAACAACACAGAGATCCTATAGAGAAAAGGAGGATGGCAATTGGCAGGTGATAGAGACTTGATGATATCAAAATCAGTGCTTCTCTTCTTAGTTTATCTTGAATTTAAGGCTTGCACCTCCCTGAACTATAAGGGAGAAATGTTTCAATGGAAAGAGAGGATTTAGGATTTATGAGGATAGGGATTCACTGTCCCTGCTTCCCTTCTTAATCTTTTACATCACCTCCAAGTCTCTCAATTGCTTTCATGACACCATTTTCTTGGTTAATGATCTCTAGTTAATTCATACTTGCAAACACACCATGCTCCTTTGTTTTGTATTGTAGTCTACCAATCTGGTCCTACTATTTAACTTTCAAGTCTGTAAGCATTCTACGTCAACAATTGAATATATCAACAGTTTTTTTAATTTAATACCTGTCTGCCTACTAGGTACATTTTTTACCATTTATAACATACTTTCTTCTTTTCTCCAGATTGTCAGCATACTTCAAAGTATTTCTAACAATAAAATTTCCTGCATCATTTAGTGTCCTTTTTCCCCTAATTTTTGTGTTTATGTGTTTAACAACTTAATTTTTATGAATTAATGTTAATAAGAATATTTGTTTGGGGCCATAGAAGAAGCATGGAGGTAAGGAATTTGCCTTTCATGCAGAAGGATGGTGGTTCGAATCCTGGCATCCCATATGGTCCCCTGTGCCTGCCAGGGACAATTTCTTAGCCTAGATCCAGGAGTAATCCCTGAGCACTGCCGGATGTGACCCAAAAACCAATATAAAAATAAAAGAATACTTGTTATACCTTTATTTTACCAAGCACTAAGCGTGTTTATTTAAGATATAGTCCCTACATTTATGGGAATTTAATGTGAAAAAGAGAATGATCAACTCTCATACTATTCAGTGTAAACCAACATTATATTAATTTGCACTGCAAGTTGAATTATTTGTGTCTTCTTTCTGTTTTTTATTTTCCTTGTAAATATGAAAAACATTTTTTCTTAAAGGCAAATTGCCTTAAAGTTCTTTCTAAACTTTAAAGACTTGACCATATTAAATTCATAAAAACAGAAATGATTTATGAGCACCTGAATGTACAGAACTGGTCCCAACAAGTGTGGGAGCCTGGGGTAAAGGCAGAGAAGTTAACATGAGAAATTTGATCATCTTAAAAAAAAACCAGAGACATTATGTGACTATTGGTACTTGAAATCACAGGAAGATTGAAGCACCTCTTTAAAATCACAATGTACATGAAGGAGGCTTCTGAGTTGCTCTTAAAGAATTATGTTCCATAATTCCAGGAGGATATTTTAAGAAGAAATGAAGAGTCTTTCTGGAAAACAATAGGGATGTTTCTCAAAAAACTAGAAATTGAGCTCCTATACAATCTAGATATACCACTTTTAGGGATATACCCTAGGAACATAAAAGCACAATAAAAAGTACCCTCTGTACTCCTATGTTTATTGCAATGATGTTTACAATAGCCAGAATATGAAAACAGCCTATGTGCCTATCAACAGATGAGTGTATAAAGAAACTATGGTATATATGCACAATGGAATACTATGCAGCTGTTAAGAAAAATAAAACCATGAAATCTGCCTATACATGGATGAACATAGAGATTACTATCCTGAGTGAAATAAATCAGAAGGAGAGAGATAGACACAGAATAGTCCCACTCAACTGTGTGATTTAAGAAAAATAAAAGACATTATTATAATAACCAAGACAATAGAGATGCAGGCTGGCAGGACAAGCCCATGATATAAAGCTTACCACAAACAGTGGTGAGCTCAATTAGAGAAATATCTGCACTGACAACTACCATGACAATGATAGTGAGAGAGAGAAATAGAATGTCTGTTTCGAAGATGGTGGGATGGGGGAGGAGGAGGGAAATGGGGAATATTGGTGGTGGGAAAGTTACCCATACATTTGATGATTGAAACATTTTATGAAACAATTATGAGCATTTTTATAACCATGATGCTTAAATAAAAAATTATAAAAAAACAAAGAAAGGACCAATGGAGAGATTCATGAAGATGTGATATATATATATATATATATATATATATATATATATATATAATGGAACACTACATAGCTACTACATTGCAATCATGCAACTTGCAGCATAATGGATGGTCCTGGACAATATTATGTTAAATTAACTAAGTAAGCCAGAAGAATAAGGATAAATACAGAATGATATCATTTGTACATTGTATTTAGAATAACTGAATGAAGAAATGCAATAATTCAATGGTTCCCTGGACCCAGAGTATAACGAGGAGAAGGAAAGAAGATGAGTGGAGGAGGAGAAACACAAATATGAAAGGAAGGGAGCCAGAGGCCAAGTGGTCTCAGGTACATTGGTGTAGGAAAACAAAGAGACAGAACTAAATCTCCAAGCCAAAGTCAACAACAATGAAAGCAAGAGATTCAAACTCTGACAATTTAAATTTTAAATATGCATGTTATATTGGCAGGCTAGGAGACACCCTGGAAACATGGTAGAGGGAGGTTGACATTGGTAGTGGGGTTGGCCCTGATTCATTGTATGTCTGAAACCCAACTATGAAGAATTTTGTAAATAACAATAATTTCATTTAAATTAAATTAAAAGTCTTGAATCAGAAAAAAAGGAAGAAATAAAGAAAGTCCTAGTCAGTAGTCAAGGAAGTTACCTTGTTAATAAAGTATCTAGCCAAGAGAAAAGACACCCTTATCATTCAGACAATGTCTTGGGTTGGGAGAAACATTAGATTAAAGAGTTGTAGTGACCAAAGTTTCATTCTAAGAATCCAGACCATTGTTTGGAGGAAAGACCTAATCTTACCTACTTTTTTTTTTTTATCTTACCTACTTCTATCCATCTGGTTTGGCTTGGATATGTGTTGCTTCCCAATAGGGTATATGATCTGGAGAATGACTCATTTGAAGAATACAGTGAAATAAAAGTGTAAGAGGTAGTTTTAGCTTTGACCTTGGCCCCAAATGATTTGTGGAATGTGGGGGCTATTACTTTTTTTCAATGCCTTAGTTTTATTATCTAAGAAATAGGGGACTGAAATAGTATAGCCATTTTATCCAATTTATATTTGTATATTATTTTCATCAAACAAATCAATCATAATGCAAATGTTTAGCTTATAGCACATCCCTAATATTCTGATAAGACCAGGTAGGGCTAAGTAAGTAACTTGCTTGTCCAAGACACCTTCTACTCTCTTCCTCTTTATCCTCAGTCTCTGAGCATATATATTTAAAACTTCTGGACTAGAAAGGTGAATTGCATCTTTAATTTTAA
>PVKC010005430.1:0-33202 GCA_004027635.1 Crocidura indochinensis | reverse complement strand
GAAACAGAGGGAGTCACTCAATCTAGAAGTCCCTGGGGAGAGGGTGGAGGACTTGGGAGACAGAATGGGTATGGAGGTGGAGGGAGAACAACTTGGTGATGGGAATTCCCCTGATTCAATGTTTATTTGTAAATGGAATATTACTGTGAATATCATGTAAACCACTATGATTAAAAAATAAAAAAAAATTAAAAAAAAAGAAAAAGAAAAAAACAAGGAAAAAAATTCTTCAATGTTTTTATGTAATGTTTGCTGAAAAAGAGATACTATAGCAGGTACATTGCTTGACTTGCACATAACTGGTCTGGATTTGATCTCTAGCACCACATATGGTCCCCTGGATCATAGATACCTAAGCACAGAGCTGAGACTAAAACTTGAGAACAGTTGGGTGGTACAAAAACCAAGTGAGTAAATAAATAAAGATTATATAGTACAAAGAGAACTTTAAGTTATTACTGTATGCAAACAGCTAATGAAAGAATTTACTCTGCCTGGTTCCTCACCAACATATTGTCCCTAATATATGACTTATCAAGGGAGAGCCCTATATGAAATTCTGACTATATTTAACTCCTTTCATCCCTTTCCTATACTAAGAATAATTTTAGATACCCCCTAAGGCAAGGTAGGGAATTTTTTCTTGCCAAAGGCAAATTGGATTTTCATAACAAAAATGGAGGAAAGGGGAATGGATTAGGCAGCTGACTACAAACAAATGTGTCTTGTACCAGGCTGACTCTGGTATAAATATCACATATATCAGAATCCATTAATAGCCCATGGGCAGACATTCCTCATATTGACCCTCAGGTGTTAGCAGCCATTAGAAAGAAATACCAATCTTCAAATATTGAGAGAAGATGCCTTATTTACAGTAGATCTTTAACCAGTACCAATAGAGTAGTAACAATAAATATCTATCAAATGAGTAAAGTATTTAATATGTGGCTACTTAACGTTTCTGTACAACATATTTGGTGAAAATAAAAATTAACTATTGTCAGTCAAAAAATTCCTTGGACATTTTGGAAGGCAGAATAATGTCATTCTATAGTTATGTCCACCTAGAGTGCTTTGAATTTTTTATTAAGTTACATCCCTTTAACATTTTCTTTTTAAATTTTGATGTGATTTAGCACCCCGTCATGGCTGTCTGAAAGTGGGCTTCTATCTTGATTTTTGTGGGTTGTGGGAGAAAAGGGAAGACCGGTTCATTGATTCTTGTTCAACTACAATAGCAACTGAGTGTAGAAATCCAAGGATGCAGTGCAACTTGGGCCTAAGGTAGTGGGGATTGCCCAGATCAGTTGGGCAGTGGTAAGGGGCCCCAGAGACACATCCAGTTATGTTCCATAACCCTTTGTGCTATCTCTTCAGCCCTCTACATCTACTCTTAGTGATATTGTGTGAAGAATATTAAGGAAAACCACAAGAAATGGTATGTACCATTTTCCTTTAAAGTAAGCAAGTTTTGAAGCCAAGGTTCCTCTGAAATGTTTTTGGAAGAGTTCCCATATCTTTTTTTCTATTGTTCATAAATTTGTTCATGAATAGAAGGACTTGAAAGCCACAAGTCTAATAGTGCTATTCACATATGACATGACATGGCAACTGTAGATCATGATCCTGAATTGCATAAAATTTCTGAAAGATCCAAAAGCTAAAATGAAAGAGTGATGGCAACATCTCAGAGAGGAAGAACTTAGGTAATGAAAAGCTGACATTTTCCAATTTCAATTAAATGGCTTTACTAGATTCAAAGGCAGTTTAATAGGGCTTGGGCAGAATTAAAGCATTACTATGAAAGGTCACAGATAGATAATTGACTTGAGTATGTAGCAGAAGGTCACATTATTTGGGAACTCCATGGAGAAGGAAAGAAAGGCTAGTCCTTTCAATTGACTTTAGTGAATTCAGCTGGAGCATTTTAGTGCTGAATTTTTCCTTAGAATTAGTGAAAATAGATTCCTCTTCAAGAGTGAAAAGAAAGAGTTCTATTTCAAAAGTCCTAAAGAAGATTCATGAAGACAGATGTGTAATATACATTCAAAAGGATCAAGTAAAATTTTTCGTAAGTAGAGACATCTAAGTAGAATGAAACCATTTGAAAAGAAAGAACTTAATGTGGAAAATAAAAAAAATAATGCAACTAATAAACTATTCTTTTTGAATGAACTAGAAGCAATTGCACAAATTTTGAACAAAGTACTTGAATTTAGAGCCCTAGATGTAAGGAGGAAAATATACCATCAGAAAAATAAGTCTAGTTACTAAGTGGGTGCTATTTTTGACTTAGAAACTACTTATATCAATAGATAATAGAGTAATAATTGATCATTGCAGGGAAGAATATTCAAGGAAAGGATAATTAAACTGAATATCAGAGCAATCTTCTTGTGAGTATGAATTTTTGGTTACTCCATAGATTTGAAAGAAATTAGTCAAAGTTATGTAACTAATAAGTGAATATTAACATAAACACAAAATATTCCAGAAAATTCCAAATTGGTAGCTAAATTAAAAAGATGATCACTTTGTTCAGGAACGTGGCTGAGCAGTAGGGCATATGCCTTCATATACTTGATGCCCTAACGGGAGACTGCTGAAGTTGTTTTATTTATAATTTTATTGATTAAAACTCTTTGAAAAAACTTATGGATTTAAAAGACATATGGTGAAGATTAAGCTAATATAGTTTATGAACCTTAAAAGATTCAGAACTTTACTTGAGGTCATATTTTTATTGACTTTTTCAAATATATGCATATATATTTGTTTATCCATTTTGGGACCTTACCTGACTGTGTTCAGAACTTACCCCTGGTTCTGTACTCAGGAATCATTTCTGGCAGTGCTCAGGGAACTATATGGGATGCCAGAGATCTAACCTAGGTTGGCTAAAAGCAAGACAAGGACTCTACCCACTGTACTATCACTCCAGCCCCCAGAGAAATTTCTTAAAAACAAACCAACCTTTGCTTGCTTCTTTCCTTCTGGTTTCTATTGAAGGATAATTCCACTCTTTTGGAATGCTCTCATGTACATGTTCAGGAATACAGTGCTTATTTATGCTTCTTTCACAGTTCCTCCCAGAGTCCATCACAGATATGACTTCCTGCACAATATCCTTGACAGCATCAGTCAGTGCCACTCTCAAGCAGCGGATAACTTCTAGCTCAGAATCCGTGCACTCTGAAACTTTAAATAAAACCAGCATATTATAGTTAGCATAATCTAGCAATATTGTAAGCATTATTTAGAAATTCTATTATTTTTGTTTGTTTTTTTTGGGCCAAACACGGTGACACTCAGAGGTTACTCCAGGCTACGCACTCAGAAATCGCTCCTGGCTGGCGGACTATATGGGATGCCAGAGATAGAACCCAGGTCTGTCCTGGGTTCACCATGTGCAAGGCAAAAGCCCCACCGCTGTGCTATTGCTCTGGCTTCTATAAATTCTATTTCTTTTTTACCTTAAGTATTCTATTATACTAAATATTTTAAAATAATATTTTGTTGAAGCACCATGATTACAAACATGTTTGTAGTTGGGTTTCATTTGTAAAACGTACACCCCCCCCTTCACCAGTGCAATCTTCCTGCCACTAATGCTTCCCATATCCCTCCTCCCCCATTCCCAACCTGTCTTAGAGATAGGCATTCTAAGAAATTCAATTTCTTAATAATTGACTTAAAGTTATAAAAGGGAAAGCTGGAGCATTTTCAAATATGGCTCTGAGGTTCCTCAGTTATGCAGGGACTAAGCACCATGCATCTTCAAGTTCTAGTATGGAGTCGTCTAGTTCTATTTGCCAATTATAACAGAATGTGGTCCTGGGACCTCGATTGTTTGCTTGAGACATTCTCCTCAAAGAAATAAAAAAATGTATTGGTTTGGGGTTACATCCAGCTTAGTTGTTAGACCTAGCTCTGTGTTCCTGAATTACTCATGGCTTTGTGCTCAGGAATCACTCTTGGTAGGCTCAGGAGAACCATATGGGATACCAGGGATCAAATCCAAATCAGTGCCATGCAAGGCCAGAATATTACCCATTGTGCTATCTCTCTGGCCCCAAGAAATATAATTTTTTTTAAAAACTCGACTAGAAGTTTTGACTGAAAAGCTTGTTGAAAAATTTGTTAAGTATCAAATTGTTTTTTCAAGTCTTAATAATGGGAAAATCATAATCTGTGGGAAATAGAAAGTTTGATTTTTTTTTTTTTGGTTTTTGGGCCACACCCAGTGATGCTCAGGGGTTACTCTTGGCTATTCGCTCAGAAGTCGCTCCTGGCAGGCACGGGGGACCATATGGGGAACCGGGGGATAGAACCGCGGTCCGACCTAGGTTAGCGCAGGCACCTTACCTCCAGCGCCACCACCCGGCCCCCGGAAGTTTGATTTTTTTCTTTCTTTTTCTTTTCTTTGTTTTTTATTTGTTTGTTTTGTTTTGTTTTGTTTTTTGGGTCACACCTGGCAGTGCTCAGGGTTACTCCTGGCTTTATGCTCAGAAATTGCTCCTGGCAGACTCAGGGGACCATGTGGGATGCCAGGATTCAAACCAATGACCTTCTGCATGCAACCTTACCTCCATGCTATCTCTCCGGCCCTGTAAGTTTGATTTTTGAGTGATAATATTCATTACTTTTTTCAATTTGCATTATATAATTTCTTCCTTAGCCTTCCTTCTCCTTGTTCTAAGTATACTAAATTTGGATAGGAGATATATTTAATAGTTCCCAAAATTTTATATACTGAAAAAATATAAGGTCAATGTCTACAAATAACAGATTTAGTTCAACTGGCTCCAATAAAACTTTTGGAATCTATAAAACATTTATTTACAAATACATTTCTTATACCTGGAATTTTATATAAAGACTCCCATAATTGTTCTTCTTCTATGTAGCTCACAAAAACATTTCCAAATGCTTGTGGAGAAAAACTGCAATGGTACAACACGTTAAAGATGGCTTCCACCAAGTTGGATCTTTGATGCAGATTTTTTTCCATATCAGAACTTTGTTCACCCAAGGCACATTCTTAAAGAAAATGTCAATAATTTAGCAACATAGGTATCAGTGAAATGAAAGAAAATGAATTTCACTTACCATAGATTGATATTCTAAGGGTGTATTTGATTATCATTTACGTAGTAACAGAAATGCAACATTCTTTCAGATCATTGGGCCTTCAACACAATATTGCTTCTGAGATACTTATGGATATTCATGGGGATCAGAGAGAGAAAGTGAAAAAAAATGTGTGTGTATGTATTTATGCACACAAACAAAATTTTGAGAAGAACCTCAGGGATACCTCTTTAAAGAGACAATCAAATTTCATTTTAAGCTATTTTTAAATTTTTCATAAAGAAAAATTTTGGTACTTATATTATCTTAAAAGTAATACATGATAATTCTACAAATTATAAAAAGAATCTGGGCAACTAAGAAACAAATTATACCAATTGTTGATAATCATTATATTTGATTACTTGTAATTCACTTTATATGTGCTTATGTTTACATTTGTATGTATGTCTTGAAAACCATACAAAAGTAATTCTACACATGTTCTTCCCCTGCAAGTCCCACAGCTATGAACATGAATACCACAACTAGAGGTGTGACCCCTGGTGAGCACAACAGTTAACAACAACAAAAGGGAAGAAATGAAAGAGGCAGAAACTTATACTTTAAAAAATCCCAACAACCAGAAAACAGAAAGAAAAAAAAAACCTTAAACAAAGAAATTAGGAGAATTTTTGAATTTTGGTGAATATGTAGAGAGGTAGCAGTTCAAAGAAGGCATGGGAGATTTCTCTTTCTCTCTCTTTCTCTCTCTCTCTCTCTCTCTCTCTCTCTCTCACACACACACACACACACACACACACACACACACACACACACACCTACTTTTCCATTTGGCCATTCCTGTATTTCTATTCTAAAATTGGAGTCAGTAAGTGTGCTTGGTTGTAATTGTGTATTAGAGGATAAAGAATAATGGAAATAACAATCATCTTTAAATGATATGTTTAAATCTAGTTCAATCTTTGCATCTCTCTTTAGGTTTTGTGTTCTGAAAATTATTTTACCTTTATTCAGAATATTAATTTTATAAAAATTAACGGTGCCTTAGAATTAAGCTAGCAACTCAATAAAGAAATTTATAAATATGGACCATATCATTCAAAAATTAAAAGATTTACCAACTGATTTCTCAATTAAACTAGATACAGTGCCCTCATAAAGATAGGGATATTCAATTGGTCTTTGCATCCTTCTTTTAGTACTATTTTGATATTCTCTAAATATGTAACCAGATGTTTTTGTGTTGATCTAGCTATAGATTAGACTAGAAAGAAAAAATAATCATTTATGGTCCAGATAATTACCATAATATTTCAGTATAATCTTATTAAAATTTTTTTAATTAAAGATGATGCATGTCTTCATATTTTAAATATCTGCAGTAAAAATAACAGACTAATTTTGAATGACTAAATTATCTTCTATATTTTTGCTGTGACTGGTGTGGGAAGTAGAGAAAGTTGGGTAGACTGTCACAATATATAAATAACTTAAAGTGATCATGTAGATAAAGAGTAGAGTGAGAAAGAGTTTGGGGTGTGAGAAATATTTACAACAAAAATTATAATCATTTACTATCTTTATCATAGAAACATGTCAGGATACTTTAATGGATATTATTTTAATTTTTTCCTCTGTTTTTTTTCTGGCCTGAAATAATGTAGAATACTTCTTCACTTACCTTGGGGATTTTGTTTGTTTGTATTTGGTTCTATACCTAATAGCATTCAGGAATTACTCCTGATGGGTGGTTAGATACATGTAAGGCAAACAACCTACTCATAGTACTGTTGCTCCGGCCCAGACTTTGGGAGATTTTTGCTATTTGGAAAGCGCAAATAGATGAAGTCAGTTGCTCTTCTAGACTTTTTTAAAAAGGAAGGCAAGCTAAACCTCTTGCCCAATTTCTTGGTGTGAACTACATGAAAGTCACTTTTGTAGTACATAAAAAGTCAAAAGTTGGCAAAGGAGATAGTTGAAAGGAGTAGGAGCCCCAAATTCATTCCTGAGAACTAGGTGGGCCCTCCTTAAGCTCCATCTAGAGTGAGTCTACCTGAAGGAGTAGCTGTTTTCCTGCTTGCTTCTTTCTTCCTTGCTGCCAATGCCCAGGGAAGTCTGAGGGAAGCACTGGTAGAAGGTGGGCCTGTAACCCAGAATCTTGGTCCAGTCACAAGTATCAAGTCTCAACCAATTTCTATCTAGACAGATTTCCCCATGCATTAGAGTTGGTTCTGAACTGTATGTGAGTTTTGGTGGGAATGATTATAATAAAGTGGAATGAATTATGTGGCATAATATTTTAAAATCTTTTGAAGGAAAGGTTTATGTTCATCTTTAAACACTAAAACCTTAACCACCTTAATAAAATCAGTTTGGTACATTCAACCCTTTACAGCCTGTAATGAAACCACCAGTCCTTACCCTGCAACCCACCACCCATTATTCTCTCTTCTCTCCAAGGATATTTACAAACCCTCAAATACATTAGAAATGTATTTTACATTTCTGCACCTCACAAAAGTTGCTGGTATAAGCGAGATGTTCCTTTGGAGAGTCATGGATGCAACTTAATGGTACAGCACATTTGAAAGGATGATCTAAGTAAACAAGGAGAAAGGCTACCTTTGTAATAACTAGGATAAATAAAGAACTAACAATGAAGGTCATGCTTATGGATGGAGCAAAGGGTTGAGGCTCTATGACACTGTAGCTCAATTTTCTCCAATGGACTCTAGTACACTAGAGTTCAGAATTCACATAAAACTGATTTGAAGAGAGTAATTAATTTTGATAGTTCTTGCACATCTAAGTTTCTGAATTGAGATTTTTAACAGGTCCAGAACAATAAAGTAGCAATTCATAAAGAATGATCAGGCATCTCAGAAACAGTTTCACATTTCATTTCACCCTCTTAGTACTGGAATGGGAGCTTCTTATCCCAATTTTACAGATGGACAACATGAAATTGTTCAAATGAGGGAACGTGGTCCCCAATCACAAAATTAATATATACTTGCCTGTACAGTTCGCATTATAATCTCCAATCTCTCTGAGGCTGCTCTGACATTATTGAGAGAGCTATTATTGACAGAAGCCTCTGAAGGCAAACCACTCAGTCCAAAGCAACTATTTGGCAGGTGATAACATCAACTTAATGCAAAAACACCTTTAATTCATTTACCATTCTATACTTCCACATCCATTATCTGAAACATCTCAGGTACAATTTTGTTTTGTTTTGTTTTTTGTGGGGGGCACATCTGGCAATGCTCAGGGGTTACTCCTGGCTCTTAGCTCAGAAATAGCTCCTGGCAGCTCCAGGGACCATATGGGATGTCGGGGATTGAATCCGGGTTGTCCCAGGTCAAGTATAGTTTTATACAGGGATTTTCTAATGGTTCATATCTTGTATTTAGGTATTTTCCAGCAGCTGACCAAATTGTTACAAGTTTAACTAATTGAAGAAGGGAGAAAGGAATAGGTTTCTTGAGCATTCAACTGAGGGCAATTCAGGATATGTTACTGGCTTCCCAATCCTTTCTTCAAAGTCACCTAAGGAGTGCCCTAGGTCTTCCACAGATAAACCTGCCATAATTTTGTTTGCAGTGACAGTCCTTATCTAAAACTCTTATACCACCAGGGTCTTTGTTCCTTTATATATATGTAAGCCCTGCTTTACTCCCCAGTGAAACAGATTCATGTTCCTGAAAACCACCCCTGACATGTAAGAATAAACTCCATTTATTTCTCACTGAGTCCCCTCAGACAAGTTTTCTGTATCATCATTTTGGGAAGACATCACAACTCTCTGGATTGTCTCATTCCAAAACCTGAATTATTTTTGTGTTGTTGCCATTTGTTTTCAGAATATTTGTATTCAGAATATTCCAATTTTTTCCCAATGTTGCACTCCCCTCATACTCATTGTATCCCTTTTTTTTTAATCATGTACACCTGGGAAATTTTCTTTTGACTTCCTGACTTCACTCTAAGAAATGAGGGGGGAGTACTCTTCTCAGTTGGAAGATGTGGGGAGCACAGAATTAGGGGGGATTCAGTTTTAGCCCTTTCTTTCCCTGTCTGCTGGGTGTTGTTACATTCTGACCCACTATCTCCATTTATGTCATTTATTAGGTAGGAGAAGCTCTGTCCCTGCAAGAATGCCAAGATTTTATAGATGGTTCAGCAAAGAAGTGGGGGTGGGGTGGTCAGAAAGATGGAGGGGCTGCTCAATTCTGGAGAGCAGTGTTGTCAAGCTGCCTGTTTAAAGACATATTCTCTGACCCAAGCTTTACCAATAATAAAGCTGCTCCTTGGAATTCCATCTGTCTTCTCCTTTATCAAATGGTTTATATACTAAACAAATATAAGATTTGGAAGCAAATTGTCTTTTCAATAACACGAAAGGCCAATTCTTACTGCAGACATCTTCTGAAACTCCTCTGGAGAGCTGAACTTGTTAGTACTTCAAAGAAAGGGCGATGTGAGACAAGGAAGAGGACCACCGACCTGCCAGGAAATTGTGTTTATTGCTGGCAAAGATTTACACGTACATGGTGCACTGGCACTGTGCTTTCCAAGGATGCTTGAGCTTTACTTTCCACAAGAATGTTGTTAATGACAAGCTCCTGCTGAGTCACTAAAATGGATTTGGCAGCATTGTTGTGGAAGAGTTGCCAGGAGCCCACGGATGCTGAATTAACCAGGCTCTAATGGGCATCCCTAACCTAAGGGAAGAGGCTGAAAGACTCATTTTAGACAGAGGTATTAGATAGAAAGTGCAAGAATATAAAATGTGACATATAAACTAAGGACTCAATACCTAAATAGGGAAGAGCCCAGGGCATTAGTATAGCAATTAGGGTTCTTGTCTTGAATGTGGCTGACCTAGGTTCAATCCCCAACTTTTCATATGACTCCCTGAGTCTTGCCAGAAAGGACCCCTGAGCACAGAGCCAGTAGTAAGTCCTGGTCACAACTTAATGTGGCCCCCAAAATAAAAACACACACACACTAAAAAACAAAAACAAAACCCAAAACTAAAAATAGCTTTAAGGTACCACAAATTTGAATATCATAGCATACTTCAATGTAAAAATTAACAATAATATATTGAAACTATACTTAAAATTTTCTTTGGAAACTAGCAGGTTATTCATTTTTTCATTTTTATACAAAGGACTAGTAATAGACCTGCCATTTATTTATAAGCTTCCTAGTAAATATCACTGGATTATTAATTTTTGTATATGAAATTTTTATTTTGTTTGTTGGTTTTTTTTTTTTTTTTGCGTCACACCCGGCAGCACTCAGGGGTTCCTCCTGGCTCTAAGCTCAGAAATCGCTCCTGGCAGGCTCGGGGTACCATATGGGATGCCGGGATTTGAACCACCGTCCTTCTGCATGCAAGGCAAACACCTAATATCCATGCTATCTCTCCGGAAAGAGAAATTGGCTTTTTTTTTTATAACCTTGTATTAATTGTTGTTTTTTCTTTTTTTTCCGGGGGGAGGGGCGAGGAGGTCACACCCGGCCGCTCTCAGGGGTTCTCCTGGCTCTATGCTCAGAAATCTCCCATGGCAGGCACGGAGACCATATGGGATGCCAGGATTCGAACCACCGTCCTTCTGCATGGAAGGCAGACGCCTTACCTCCAGGCTATCTCACTGGTCCCTCAAATTTTTATTTTGGTAAAATATAAAACTTCTAGAAATAAGTCATGTGAAATGAACCTCAAATATGTGAAGGAAAAAGTTCACTTTATGAATTCCCTTTCCTATGTCTTTTACCTAGGGAAATTATTTTCTTGCTCTATATTCTAAATCCTGACATAAAAATTGAATTTCAGCCCTAAAATATGTACTCTATGTTTTGTTTCCTACTTAACTATACACCAAACACCAGATTTCTACCTTTTTTTTCCCTTGTCTTTGGGGGCCACACCCTGTGACGATCAGGCATTACTCCTGGCTATGGGTTCAGAAATCACTCCTGACTTGGGGGACCATATGGGATGCTGGCGATTGAACCAAGGTCCCTCCTGAATCGGCCACGTGCAAGGCAAATGCCCTACCACTGTGCTATTGCTCCGGCTCCAGAGTTCTACTTCTTTGAAATATTCAGTTACAAATTTATGATTATGGTAATAAGGAATAAAAGATCTTCAATGAATATCAGAAACGGGGCAAATACTGTGCTAAGTATTTTGCATACATTTTCCGATATATCTCGATCCTTACAATCCATGAATTGTATATCATCTTTGCATTTTTCTTAAACAAATAAAGAAATGAAGCCTTAAGATTTCATTTCTGAATAAGCAGAGAATTCTATTTTTCATAAAAAAACAACTATTAAATAATTGGGCTGCTTATTTCAATTTTTGCAAAAGCTGATCTTTACAGAATTGTAAAGGCAATTCTGTTTGATCAAAATTAATTTGAATTATCTAAATATTTTTAAATTCTAATAGGCAAGCCTGTTTGAAATAGTTTTGGCTGATCTACCTGTGTCTACTAAGGGTTTTCCTCATGTTTCAGATAAGGTTAACATTTCTACAGAATATTTCATGAGATGTTAATGAGTAGCACATATAGTCTTCAAATGCTGGTTTCAGCAATATTGAACACTTATGTTTTCTGCAGGATTTCTCTGTGCCTTTAATTATTCATAAGCCCTCTGACTCTCCAAGTTTTAGTATATAGTGTTTCTATGTCTTTTTTGACCATGAAACCCTTCTGGATAATATTATAGCCAGCAGGTTTACTATTCTACAAAACTGAATCTAGGCATTATGGCTCTAACATTTGAAAATAGACTCTTAAATTAATTTCAAGCTATTTAGGTTTTACAAATTAAAGTAAGAAAGATTCCAGTAAAAATGAAAACAAGGTAGCAACACAAAGGGCTCTTTTGCATGAGGAGATTGTAACTAGAAAAGGAATGATTGCTAATGACCAAAAATTAGGCTTAATTTTAATTAATCAGAATCACTTGTAGACCAAATAGGGATTTTTGCTTTGGCAGTAGGCAATGGGATGAATAGCAAAGCATAGCAAAAATGATCTTTAAAGCCTTGACTTCTAAGTCATAGATTTATTTCACGTGACCTCTGGTTAAGAAACAGAATGTGGCAAGCAGGCACCTTCTGGGAAGCTAGTAGATATCTAGCTAATAAATGAGAAAAAAATTTTGAGAGAATGAGTAAGAAATTACAGGGTCATTGGTGTCAACATTGAACTAGCCTCGTTCGACCACTTGAAGTAGTGAAATATCCACTACCACTTATGGCAGTCTGACTGCTAGGCAGCTCATGTTACTAACCAACTTTTCTTTTTTCCTTTTTTAAAACTTTATTTATTGATTGATTGGCTTTTGGGCCACAACCAACAGCACTCAGGGTTTACTCCTGGCTCTGCACTCAGAAATTGCCCTGGGCAGGGTGGAGGACCATATGAGATGTTGGGTATCAAACCAGGTCCCTCCCAGGTTGGCCACATGCAAGACAAATGCCCTACCACTGTGCTATCTCTCAGGATACCAACCAACTTTTCATTGTGAAGAAAAACATAACACTATCAGACAGTACTGCAGAAACTAAGGCAGGTTTCCTTACTAGATAAATCAGAGTTGGAAGCGAATCTGTCAAGTAATATAGTGAGTCCAGGTTATGTGACAGTCCTAATCCATTTCTTCTTATTCCCAACCATCATATTTGTAGAATTGGACTTCTTCTCTCCACCCTTCCCATTCACCCCTTGTCTCCTCTCCTCCCCTTCCCTCCCCACTCCTCCCGTTTTCTGTTATTTCTCTTTCCTCACCCTCACCTTCCTTTCTTCCTTCCTTCTTTCACCCACTCCCTCCCTCTCCCTTTTTCTTTCTTTTTTCTTTTTTCTTTTCCCTTTCTCCTTCCTCCCTCCTTCCTCCTTCCTTCCTTCTTTCCTTCCTTCCTTCCTTCTTCCTTCCCTTCCTTCCTTCCTTCCTTCCTTCCTTCCTTCCTTCCTTCCTTCCTTCCTTCCTTCCTTCCTTCCTTCCTTCCTACCATCATGGCTCTTCCTTCACCAATTAGATGTACCCAGTTTACTTAAGAAAGGTAAAACAGGGCCGAAGAGATAGCATGGAGGTAAAGCGTTTTCCTTGCATGCAAAAGGTCAGTGGTTCGAATCCTGGCATCCCATATGGTCACCCGAGTCTGCCAGGAGAGATCTGAGTGTAGAGCCAGGAATAACCCTTGAGCACTGCTGGGTGTGGCCCAAAAACAAAAAACAAAAAACAAAAAAGAAAGGTAAAGCACAGTTTCTACTTAACATTTCAGAATGGCTTACAAACTGTTAGGATCGGGGAACAGAGGCCACTCCAATAATATTTGACCAACTAGGTAGGATAGTTCAAATCCTATTTCTGACAATGTGGATCTGCTTGGACCCTAAATTACCTGGTACTACTAAGTGGAATCTCAAGTACAGGGGGCTTTAGGGACACACACGACATGATGATTGTAGAAGGGGTGTGTGATGCCATTTTAAACTCTGACCTCTGTCCTCTGTACTCAACATCTATTACTATTCTCTGTGCACACTCATAAATGGACAAGTATTCCTTTAACAAATTGTGGGAGCAAGATCTGGTCATGACTGATCATAGTAGGTAAACGAACTGCTCCAAATCCTGTAGCAGTCAGCAGTCAGGGCATAAATTTTGAGTTCCTGTTGTATTTTCAACACAGCCCCTGAATATCTATATAATGGGCAACTAACTTAAAGGCATTTCAAAAGGCAATCTCTTCTGCAGGAGAATAATTTTCCTAATTATCCAGTGGAAATAATTATTCAGACTTTGAGAGAAAGGCCACAAGTGACATATATTGTGTAGTTTCCTCTGCAAGTGGCCATAGTTGCAGAGACATGAGAAACCCACCATAGGATTATAGTTACTGCACAATATTCTAAAACAAAGGCTGACACCTACTGCCCAGAAGATAAATCCAGACTGACACCCACTTCTGTAATGTTTTCATCAAAAAACTGTTTCCACATTCTTTGCAGTGGTGCTTGGAAAATCAAGGGCCAACTACCTCTGATATTCAGCCTGTGGTAGGGAGGGGACAGTCTGTCCTCAGCCTATTGATGCAATGTTGCTAGAGCATAGCAACATAGAGTGCTGGGTGCATTAGGGATAGATCTAGTGGTGTTCGGGTGGAAACTGCAATCTCTGGGATAAGAATCAGGAACTGGTATAAGTAAGGCATCTGTTCCACTTCTCTGAATGCTCTCTGGCCCTGCTCCTACATCTATAAATATCTATAAATATTGGAAAAATTTAAAAGTAGAATATGGTTTGTACTTTTGAACATAATGAGACATTTACATTTTTACATCCATAAAGTTTTATTAGAATATTGATGAAGGGGGCCGGGTGGTGGCGCTGGAGGTAAGGTGCCCCCGGTTCCCCATATGGTCCCCCGTGCCGGCCAGGAGCGACTTCTGAGCGAATAGCCAAGAGTAACCCCTGAGCATCACCAGGTGTGGCCCAAAAACCAAAAAAAAAAAAAAAAAAAAAAAAGAATATTGATGATGTTTAGAGCTGGAGCAATTCAATAGTATAACAGACAGGATACTTGCCTTTCCCAGGGTCAACTGGGATTCAAAAAATATTGATGATAAGGTTTAAGATGTGCTATCACAGATAGTACCTTGACCTATTCAAGATTTAACCTGAAGAAATCTGAGGGCACAACAGGAGGGTGAAAGTTACTACACTTTTACCCACCATCTTCTGTTTCTCCAGAAACAGGTCATTAAAGCCCCCTTGAAGAGGTTTCTTTCCTCTGTCCAGAAGTAAGGCATTTCAATATCCCTGAAGTCAGAGGGACTGAGAAAAATCCTGACACATAGTTTTAATAGCTTCACCTAATTTTCTGCACAAGATCACCTGCAACAGAGTTCAGCCAGCAATATCAGATCATTAGAATGTACCCACAGAACCAGGGGAGGTGAACGTGATGCCTATAATTGAACATGATAGGCAGGTTCTATACCTTTGAGCTATTTCCCAAGTCCCCAAATATTTTTTTCAAATTTAAAAATTTCTCTGGATCTTTATCTAGAAATCTATTCTTATCAATTTAATTTCAGACCCCATTAGGAATGATTGGACAGTGGTTTAAAAATAAGTATTCCTCCCCAATACAGCCCCACTGTTTTACTCATGCAGATTATTTTGGCTTCCTACATTAATATAATTTAGGATTTGGATGATCCACAAAGCCTAAATATTTATTGTCTAGCCCTCAGTAGAAAAAAGAACATCTCTCTAACTCCAAATCATTTGGAAGTAAAAGTAGGTATCAGTATTTCAGAACATCCTTTGCTTTTTGTAAAATCTGTCAATCTTTATAAGTCACTGTTTTTCTTTTTAAGTTATTTTTCTCAGTGTTTTATACTCTATTTTATGCACTTTGTATTCTCAATATTTGGAACAGTGTTTGGTATCTAAAAGTTGACAGCTGAATTTGTCGACTGTAGAACAATGGTAGTGAATGGGTGTAGGTGAGGAAAAAGGGAGAGTAAGTTGAATACACTTCTGTTTAACTTCTTTCTGCCTATTTGGAACTTTTTCTTTCAGATATATGAGGTTCTTTCTTAAAAAACTAACATCTTTAAGCACCATGATTCCAAACATGTTTGCAGTTGGGTTTCAGTTATAAAAAAGAACATCCTCCATTACCATTGCAATCTTCCCACCACCCATGCACCCCATCTCCCTCCTCCCCTACCCCATGGCTGAATTTGAGACAGGCATTCTATTTCTCTCCTCACTAACATTGTCATGATAGTTGCTAGTGTAATTATTTCTCTAACTGTATTCACCACAATTTGTGGTAAGCTTCATATCATGGCCAGTTCTTCCAGCCCTCATCTCTATTGTCTCTGGGTGTTAATTCAATAATGTCTTTATTGCTTGTGTCCCAGTATAATATAAGGCAAGAAGAGTCATTCAGTTCTATACAAGCACTTCATAATATTAATTTCTAGGTAAACTTATGTAATTTATATATTTTTAACTTATCAATTTCTGTCCACCATACTTTCCCACTAATTATTCTTGCAGAATTTGAAGGAAAATGATGTGCTATGATTTCAACTGCATCCAGTTAGTGTATAAATATATTTTATGGTATACGCATTGTACTGAGAATGTCGCGTACCAAAGTTGATGCCTATTAAATATTTGATATAGGGAATGCATTTATGTAGACAGAAAATATAATGTCAACTAACCAAACATTTTAGAGTTTAATTCAGAATAATGTTTCTTATTTCTAAGATAATCATCTCCATAAGTCATGTTTTTATTTTAGAATTCATTAAAAAGTAATAGATAAACTTGTAGGAAATAATGGCTCTTTTTTCTTTTCACAAGAACCACTTAAGCACCAAGAGGGCAATTTATGCAATTTCTCTGTATCTAAGTTTCCTCAAAATGGTCTTAATAATCCATGGATCACAAATTAAATAATATGTTAAATAATGTTAAACTGTTGGGGAAAAGCTGCCATATAAATCACTGATAAAAGTATCACTTATAATCTAATGCCCAATTATTCTGCATGCTAACACTAGAAGCACATTAACAACTAAAGAAGACACATGTTCCTATAGTTTTATTGGATATTTTCTGGATGCCAGAAAGAAATAAAATAAAGGCTCTCAAGGGTTATTATAACACAAAGAATTTATTTGAGAATATTTATTTGACTCAATTCTAGTATTCCCATGCATGATAGCATCTAGGACAATACCTTTTCATCCAAATAGGTATCAAAGGGGATGCTGTACTTCCTACAACACACTAAATATGATCTTATTTAAAAGGGCAAGTTCTAAACCAGAAGAGAGCAAGACTGCTATATAAAGAGCATAGAATGATTTATCAGAGAAGAAATATACATCAGGCATGTTCTTCCAAGAATTTATTATAAAAGATGGAAAGAGTCTAATACAAACCCCAAAGTATCAAGTATGGTGTTTTAGGTGCATTTACTTTTTTAAAACCTCAAAACAAAGACAATTAAGTTAATAATAGTGCTTTTCTAAAAAAAAAAAAAAAGAATTGTAAATTTGGAGATCACAAAGTTAATGAATAATAAAAAAAAAACCAGAATAGCTGCTATGGAAGTTTAATTAGCCTCACTCATACATTTAATAAATACATTTAAAGCACATTCTAAGTTATAAATCAGTGTGAAAATTTAAGAACCAAGTCAAAGATTGGGGATACAATAGCAAACTCTCTTTGGAGTTCTATTATACCCAGCAATATTCAGGGCTTATTCCTGGCTCTGTATTGAGAGAGTGGAGCTTCCTAGGGGAGCTTGGGAGAACATCCGAGGTTCTGGGGCTAGAACCTAGGTTGGCACTGAGCAAGGCAATTGTCCAACATGCTGTATAGTTGTACAATCGCTCTGGCCCAGAGCCTCCCTTAACTTATCAAAAAGTATCACTTTGGTCATACTATAAGATGAAACAACATACACACATATACATACTGCACAACAAATCACCTAACATCTGCCACAACATGTTTCTCATTGCCCCAAATATCAGAAAAACATTGACTTGAACTAGCTTGTTAGTTCTACATTAATATTCCCATAAAAGTGGACACAGTGCTCTAATTCCTTGAACTAAAATTTTCTGAAGATGTATTTCTTTACTTTCTTTAGACATTTGATAAGAATGTGGGAAAGTACAAAATGTATCCTGATAATACTCATTGATTAGAACGATCTCAATTGATGGGAGCTATTCTGCCTAGATGCAATGTGCTGTGCTGGGAGGAAGCACAGTCCTCAGAGACTACTGTCTCTATCAAATCCCGTTTTGTACTTATGAAATTTGTGATTGAGACAAGAGACTTCATTTCTATTGTCTCCATTTTCTCTGTTTGTAAAAACAGTGCTGATAATGGTGCCTATCACACAGAGTTTTATGACGATCCAGTGAATAAATACCGTGTTTTCCAGCGTGTAAGACGACTTTTGAAACAAAAAAAGTCAACCGAAAATTGGGAGTCGTCTTATATGCCCAGTGTCTGAATATTGCCACAAAATGAATTTTCCAACTCGATCCTGCACCAATCACTGCAAGGCTGCTTGGACCACCTCTCTGACTCAGCCAATCCAAGCAGACTTTTGATGCATGCAAATTAGACAATGCTCTGTACCGAATCTACACTGTCAAAAGCCTGCTCAAATGAACCAGGGTCAGAGAGGAACTCTATTCCAGTATAACCTTTGAATCTTTGCTTGTTGTGATTGGCTAACTGTGGTACATACAGTTGCAGCACAGGAACATTCTGTCTGATACAGCGAATACAGACCTAAACCTATGTTTTAACTGTAAAATTAGGGGGTTGTCTTATACGCCCGTCTTATACACTGGAAAATATGGTACATTCAAAATACTTAGAAACAATATTGAACATGTTAAACAATATGTATTTGCCAATGTGTTGTTGTTGTTGTTATTCTATTACAACTACATATCATCAGAAGTCAACAAGTTTGACTGAGAATCGATCTTGGAGCAATGGTCAAAGGAAAGAATGTTAGTCACACTTCATTCAACTTTCAGGAGTAGGAAAAGACCACCTGCTAACAACTGGGAAATTGCCAGATATCTGCTTCTTTAAAAATGGAAGTCTCAAAAAAATGACTAGAACAATGGCCTACAGACATAAAAGTCAGTCCAAATTAGTGCTTTGCAATGTAAAATCTTGCAGTATTTGTAGTTTTTCTTCACAGTTAAGATGTTGTCATTTTAAAAGAAAACTAATAAATGATACCATCTCAGCACAAAGATTTTAGCAATATAATGACTTCCTTAAAATGCTATATCTCTTTCTCGTTTGTTTTCTTTTGGGACCACACCAAGTGGGTGTTCAGTGTTTACTCCTGGTTCTTTGTTCTGGCAGGTCTCATGGGATCAAATGAGGTGTCATGGATCAAACCTGGGCTGACCATGTGCAAGGCAAGTACCCTATCTAGTATACTATATTTCCGGCCTCCTAAAATGCTGTGTATTTTTACGCAAGTGGAATTAAATCATTGATGACAAAAACATAATTTAGCTTCCTAGAAGTCTTTTTTTGGGGGGGGGCCACACCCAATGACGCTCAGGGATTGATTACTCCTGGCTATGCGCCCAGAAGTCGCTCCTGGCTTGGGGGACCATATGGGTAACCAGGGGATCAAACCGCGGTCCGTCCTAGGTTAGCGCAGGCAAAGCAGGCACCTTACCTCCAGCGCCACCGTCTTTCAAGCGTACTTTAGAAATTAAATTTTTATCATCACTTAATATATTTTGCTATTTTTCTGGCCCACAGCCAAGTTCCATTTGATATCACAAAAATTATTTTCATACTTTGCTGATTCATTTAGAAATAAACAGAAATTTTGTTATATGATTTTTATAAAATAAAATTTAAAAATCTACAAATAATACTCTCACTATGACATAAAACCATGTTTTTATCTTATAGCAGTTGGTGGTCTATCAAGAAAAATCCTCTGGTAACAGAGTGCAATCATTTATTATTTGAAAACTTTGTTTTAAGAATAATTTTAGGGCCAGAGCGATAGCACAGTGGAAGGGCATTTGCCTTGCACGAGAAAGACCCAGGACAGATCTCGGTTCCTTCCCCTGGTGTCCCCATATGGATCCCCAAGACAGGAGCGACTTCTGAGCACATAGCCAGGAGTAACTTCTGGGCATCACCAGTGTGTCCCAAACACCAAACAAACAAAAGAATATTTTTAGTAAGATTTAGTGGCAATGAGCATGCTTCAAATATGAGGGCCTGAGTTTGATTTCCAGTATCATAAAACAAGTTACATTGATTATAAAATATGCATATAATTGCATCTTTATTAATCTTGAATCAGTTTTACATAAAATTAAATTTGATCAATTTGATGCAAAGGCTGTTAAAAACTGCAACTGATACTTATGGTACATAGAATACATAATTAGGCATATTTTTTTAAATTTCATTCTTGGAGGCAGAGAGATAATACAGTGGAGAGGGTGCCCGACTTGAACATGGTCAACCTGGATACAATCTTCAGCACCTCATTTGATCCCCTGAGACCCACCAGGCATGATTTCTGAGTACAAATTCAGGAATAAGCCCAGCCCATAACTGGGTGTGACTCCAAAACAAAATAAAAATTTGTTTCAAAATAATTTTGGTTTCTAATGATTAGACATCTAAATTATCAATTTTTTTCTAAAATATGTTGAAACCTCTAAGTAAATGAAAAAATACAAGATTATTCATCTCTTAATGGATATATTAATTTTCGTGCTAGTTTAGTTTAGTTAATGTGATTCAATGAGTATATTGTGTTTAACTTAATGTGACAAGGCATCTACTAGAGCTTAATAAGCTTACTAATCAATTGATTAGTAAATTCTGCCACTTCATCTTCCCAGTATTTGAAGTAGGTCATAGAATTCAATAGAAAGACAATACCAAGCAGCTATTGTAATCTTGTTCAGTTAATAGACCTACTAAAAGTGATAGACATGTAAGCAGGTGGAGTAAATATAACTCTGCATTCCATGATAATCGAAGGTAATAAAATGTATACATACATAAAGAAGGTATATGCAATATTTTAAGTAAATTTAGGATGCATTTGTAAGAATTTAAAGATAAGCATTCTTCCAGTACTCTGTAGATACATCAATAAAGACAAGTCATTTGATCTCATTGATTTTCCAAGCTGTTCTACATAATTCTATTGATGAGATCATTTCTCTTAGGGACTACGTCCATGATTATCAGTGTTCATATCAGAGTAATTCCTCCGCTGTATCAGTTACTGTCCATGTTATACGACCACCTGAACTTAAAGCTCTAACTACAAAGTTTTGAGAAAACTCTGCATTTGAATTTCCTAACGTATTGTGAGCTGGTCAATAATAGGATTTTTTTTAATGCAAAAAGTGCCTGTGTTAGCTTAGATAAGAATAAACAAACCTGTGATCAGCCTGAACTACATAAGTATAAAATTTTTCATAAATGAAAGGTTCTCCTGCTCTATTTTTCATTAGGGTGCCATGATTAATCCTTACAGTTTTTCTTGTCATCCCAGCCTATGCCAGAATTAATTTTCATTAGTATTTGTATAGAAAGGACAAGGAACAGAAAAGTCTGGCTAGTATTATAATACAATTCTCACTCAACATTTGTCAGGTCTATGTGTCTCTGGGGACTATTATGTTAAGCTTCAAAGTCATTTATTTTAAAATAAGGCTAACAATAGTATGTGATTTGTAAGATTACAAAAAGACCCAAGTTAGATGATAGAAGTACCTGATATTTAATTAGTAAACACTCAGTGCTACTACATGAGGAAGTGCCAGAGTTCCCTGATGAGTATGGGACTACAGACTGCAATAAAAAAAAAGGAGCTTTAGGTGACTGATTTCTGAGGATCGAAAAATACTGGTTGATGGAGCAGAGGGGAAGATAAAGTGAGATTCAATATTTTTGCACTTGATGTTCCTGTGAGGTATGGAACATTCTAATCTCTGGCACCACAGGATTTTTATGAATCTGAACACACCAAAGGAGGTGAAATATTCTCACAAGGAGCTCAGAAATAAATCACCACCCTAATGACTTTGGGGGAATCAAACATCGAGGTGAATGAGAGAGAAGAATATGGGGAATTGCTATAGGAGAAACCAAAAATTCTGAGAAATGATGATCTATTTGGGGCGGGAAATACTCTGAAACACAGCTGTGCCTGGTGATATTTGCACCATTAATAAACAAGTAACATAATAATATAAGCACAAGATGCTATGGATAAGTAAATAGCCAAGTTACTATTGTGACATTTAGGGGAAGAAAAGTCAAGTGTGAGGTTGATCTGGAATATCATTGGCACCTGCAGATTGGTGGAGGTTGAGGTGTCTGTGAAAGAATCTTTGAAGTAGGAAAAAAGGGAGCTGGGAAGATTAACTCAAAGGGCTATAGAGCCTATCTGACATGTGGAGGCCGGAGGATCGATGCCTGGCCCTTACAGTCAGTCCTCTTAGCAGTTCAGGGTGACTCTGATGGTCCTAGATATGCTGGACCTGAGCACTTCTTGGGAGTACTCAAACCTCCCCCAAAAATATAAGAAAAAATGAGTGAGGTGTGATTTAGAATAGACATAAAATTCGGAGTAATTACTGAAATGGGGGAATGTACAAGGAAATGATAGGGATAAAATATTAGAAAAGTAACTTGAAGCCTTATTTAAATGGTTGAAGGACATCATTTGCCATTGTAGGTGATGAGACACTTGAGAAAAATGACTCTTTTGGGGCTTTTTTGGGGGGCCACTATTGGCAATGCTCAGGGATACTTCTGGCTCTGTGCTCAGAAATCGGTTCTGGTAGGCCGGGGGACCATATGGGATGAGGGAGATTGAACCCAGGTCAGCCCAGGTCGACCACATGCAAGTCATACGCCCTATCACTGTGCTATCTCTCCAGCCCCAGAAAAAGATTTTTATTCAGAAATACTTATAGTTAAATTAGTGATTGATCAAATAATATGGATTAATATGGATTCACATATGTCAAGGGTGTGTGCACATAGTTAGAAGCTCACAAATGACTAAAAAAATAGTGGAATATAATATTAGATTGGTGTACCACAATATCAGAAAACATATAGGGATAAATAAAAATTAAAATATATTTGAGAGAAGAATATTTTTGTGGCTGGCAAGGTAGTTCAAAGGGCTCCACATGATTCCAAATTTTGATACTTGGAAACACAGAGCTCCCTAGAGACTGCCAAATATAGCTTAGGGAGTCTCCAAAAAATATGCTCTAAACCTCTTTTCCAGTGCAGCCAAGCTTAGTTTGGAGTGAATCCCTGGTCCCTGAGCACTGACTTCTGTGGAAGGCACCATTAGAAAAATTAAAAGAAAAATTTGACAAAATTTACTCTGACAATTTTCTCATGATTATTTCTCCTTGTCCAAAATGTGGATGTCATTATAGTTTCTTGTTCTTGTATAAATGATATAAATTTTCATCACAATTCAGTGCAACCTCTAAGACCGCTCCAATGAAATTTTTTTCTCTCTCTCTCTCATGCCTTCCTATGTGTTTATATATTATGTGTTCCTATAATTTTTCAGGCATTTCAAATCCTGAATATTGATACAATTCTACAGAGTGAATGGTAGTTATAATCAAAGAATTTCATATAAATATAATGTTTTTCCCTCATTCAGAGTCCTCAGAAAATTATTTTCAATAACTTATGAAGTGGTTTTATATTTTCTCTACTGCTGATGGTATTGACTATTGAGGCAATGCAAGTGCTTTACGTTCCTCTACTAGCATTTAAGTCTTGAAAAACTTCCATTCAACCAAGCAACAAGAGGGTTTTTTGAGGACATTCTTCTAATTACAAATACTCACTTGAGCTCCTCAGCAAGATTCTTAGTAAAAGAGCATCATGATGCAGCAAGGTTTCCAAAAGCAAGTTCCAGTTACAACCTGGCTGGGATAAGAGCAGTTTCAATTGACCCCCAGATGTCAGTCTTCCAGCTGATGGAGTCCTTTTAAAATACAAGATAAAGATGGGGTAATGAAGCTAGTTTATCTATGAAATTAATAGCCTTAAAGTACAGAAGTAATACTAACTACTTTACATGTCAATTCCTCTCAGATTACCCTGAAAATGCTTTCATGTTTGCTTACCTTAAAGTTGCTCAGAGAAAGAATTACGTTCAATCTCAACCAGCTCAGCATAAATTGGCATTTGTTAGCCTGCCAAATTTAAAACTGATATAAAGTAACTATGCCTATATTTCACAGAACTATGCCTGGTTTCACAGAGCAAATAAAGAGAGCTTATGTACTTGTTTTGAAGATTACTTGTTCACCAACCAAATACATCAGTGCCTTCTACAGGCTTTTAGCTCTTCTTTTTTTGGTGGAAGGAAGTTCCAGTGGATTTTGATGAATTTGTAATTGGCCATTTACTGCTGATAAAACTAAAAGAAGTCAAATTTTCTATCAAGGGTCAACAGTAATCTAATCTTATGTAAAGCCTTAAACCAACATGCAATTATCAAGAACTAATCTAAAGTTAGATTGTTACTTACTTGGCTAATCATTTCCTCAAAGAAGAATAATTCCAAGGCAAATAAGCTTTACTTTGGACAGTTATCATTAGTGTTTATTCAGAAATCAAAGTAAGATCTCCTACATAACTCACCATATAAATTTACCAATGAGTCAGTAAGAAACATGGAAATAGAAAATGAACATTGATAACTTTTTACTCCTAAAATCTTCAAATTTAGATTGGCTAAAGTTCACAAAATTTGAAACCAGATTATTATCAAAACACACACAGACACAACAGACAGAAAGGGATCAAACTCAATTTGATTGCAGCCCTGAGGATTGTGTGAATAGGGTGGCAATAGGAAATAAAAGATGTGACTGAATAATCTAAAGGTGTGAATGAGAAGACCATATGCTTCAGTGTGGGGAAACACACACACACACACACACACACACACACACACACACACAGCAAAGGGTATTGACTGCCAAAAGAAATAATTTGCAGCATTATTTCCAGATGAGATTTACTAGTGGTGAATCATTATTTAATTATCTGTAAAATCTAGATCAGTGGTTTCAAAACTTGGACCTGGAACCAACAGAATCATAATTACCTGAAAATGTGCTACAGGATCTCATCCTATCAGAAATTCCAGGACTAGGCCTCAGAACTCTGTTTGAACAAGCCCTCCTCATGTGATTCAGATGTGTGAATTACCTGTACCAGTCAAGGCTTTCTAAAGAACTGGTAGGAAGGACAGGCATAGTTAGCACCATCTTTCCCACCTCTGTAGCTTTGTCAGCAGCTTACTGATTCACCTCAAATGCCACCTCTGCAATGGACTTCTCATATCCTCATCTATCTTAATCCAACTTCATGTCAATTTGCAGCAAAAATTTACTGTGCAGAATCTTTATTAAATATTTCTCTCCATGGTGGTCTCTCACTATAAATTAAAACATTTGTGGCAGATATAAACTTAATAGCTTTGGGGGAACTGGGCACATTTAAGTACTCTGCAAATATTATCTGATTGACTCATATGCTTTTTAATAGACGGGCAAACTTAAAAAGAAAAAATGAGGATGGTTTGCCAATAGTCTGCTCTAAATAAAAGTAAGCGCATTGAAAGATTTAAAAATTGAAGTTTCAAAGCATTTTTTTTTGGTTTGGTTTGGCATTTGGAGCATCTCATAACCACGGTATGCCCCAAATCATTCAACCTGTACCCAAAAGTTTAGATCAACTTAGGCCTCCAATGTGAAGTTCTGACAATATAATTTAAAACAGAGAAGCTGTTTGGACGATTAGTGGGACAATGTAGCTAGCAAAACTCTCATACTGATTGAAGGGGGAAGTAGTGAGTTGTTTATCTGTCCAGTTAGAATAATCAAGTATTCTAACTCAGAAGACCTGAATTACTTTGAAGATACCCAGATGGATCTTGTTCATGTAGTTTCAAATCTGTGGCCAAAGGAAAAATCAACTGAGTGACCCCTCTAAGCTGAAACACTAAAGCAGAGTCTAACAATGCCTGGCTCTATTTTCAACCCAATCCATGCTGACTTCCAGAAGTCAGTTTGAGAGTGAGCAAGTGAAAAATAGGTTCTTGGTAGAAAGCTGTTTATTACAATTGACTCATTTTTGAATATTGTCTTCTTATATGTTTTACTTAAGTTGAGGGGTGATTTAAGGATACATTGAAATATACAGTATGGTGGAATGCAGGTAAGAAGAGGATCTTTAAAAACTTGCCTGAAGGAAGAGTCAAGAACCCAATTATAAATGGGCAACCTTAAACAAGGTAGGAACATGGGACCCTTTGATAAAACTTGTCAGCTATGTATACTAGTCAGACTACAGTGTGGAAAATAAATAAGGACTGCTTAGTGTTCTTTTGTTCACAAAACAGAATAACCTGAATGCCATTTCAGGTTGAATGTCAAATCACTGTATCTGAATGCCTGGATATAAAAGAGCAGAGGGGAAGCTATTTGTTGAAATTCACCTAAATTTTTAGACCTTCAACTTCTCACAGGTTTTGAAATGTACAGGTAGATGACTTACTATGAGGGAAAAATATTACAAACATTCCTCAATCACAAAGCTCGGAGTATTAAAGGCATTGAAGATTCTGTGTTGGGCATATGGAGAAGCATATGTTCTCTCATCCATTGAGCTGGTAGAGCTGTGAAAGTGAGATTAGCTTTACAAAAATGACAGAAAGGGAAATTTTATATATACATATATATCACAAATATGTACATGTTGAATTCTACTATAATACAAAACTTTTTGTTCTAAAAAGTTCTAAATCCACTAGAACTTAGAAATTTCATATAAGGAGAAAGGGTGACTTTCTGGCTGGGGATTATAGTAGACTTCTACTCTAATATGTGCTCCATTTCTGAAGTATTAAATTGGCTCAAACACATGTTCAAATCCAGATGGTAAGGAGTGATATAATAATAGGGTTAAATCTTAGAGATTTACAGAATATACTAATAATTTCTGTTTGTTTGTTTGTATGGGACCACACCTGACAGTACTCAGGATTTTTTTCTCATTTTGCACACAGGGATCACTCCAAGAGGTGCTCAGGGAACCATATGGGGTATCAGGGGAATTGAATTCAGGTCAGCATATGCAAGGCAAGTGCCCTCCCTGCTGTTCTATGTTTCTGATCCATAGGAATAATTGAATTAGAATCATTGTTCAAAATATTAGTTGTATTTTGGAGTGCTGCTTTATGAAACACAAATTGTTCACTTGCAATTTTGCAGTTTTTTATATGTGTTTTGAACTGCAATAGAATTTCAAAAAAATCTTAGTTATATCAGTGCACACTGCCTTTAAATTCGAACTGTGGTCGGGGCCGGAGCAGTGGTGCTGAAAGGTAAGGCATCAGCCTTGCCGGTGCTAGTGTGCTACTGTGGTTTGACCCCCTGGTGTTATATGGTCCCCAAGCCAGGAGCAATTTCCGAGAGCATAGCCAGGAGTAACCCCTGAGCATCACCAGCTGTGGCCCCCAAATACCCAATAAAATAAATAAATAAATAAATAAATAAATAAAATAAATCCCAACTGTGGTAGTATGTGAAAATCAGGTTAAGAGAAGGCTCTCCAGTAGATTCAAGCTGAAGTCTGAGCAGCCTTATTATTCAAGTCCCATGACCAAGAGATTCACGGGTCCCACCAAATATGTATCATACAGAAGAATTAGTCTAGTAGAATATTAGAATCAATTCTGAAATGTACATCTTGAAGAAAACACAATACTGGGACCCTATACATTAATATTTGATTATTACTATGAACCTACAGTCATTACGTGGTACTAAGCTACAAACCACATGGGCTCTTAAAGCACTATGTCTGACAATTTTAGGATACCTTATATTCATCTCACTTAATCATTGCTTAGTACAAGGTCATATGCTAATAAATATGGATGTGGGACTCTGAATCCACATCTTTCTAACTTCAAAACCCATGTTCATTCCACTAGTCTATATTTCTTTCCTTTCAACCTGGCTGGCATTTGTTGGGTAGGTTGTATTTTCCAGCAATAAGGAAGTTTGCCACAACTTTCTGATTGAGGATACCATGTTTTTGACCTAAAATCAAGTTTGTGGTCTGAAGGTTTATTCCCAAATTGGAGCCATGTTATTCAAGGTATCTAGGGACTTATTCAAACCAGATGGTTTCTGTCATGGATTACTGGACCAAATTTATACCAGAGCCCATAAGTTACATGATTCAGAGAACAAAGGCAATGGCAAAACTAAAGAAAAATGGAAAAGAAAAGCAATAAAATAGGAAATGAAAGTAGAGATGTTCACATATTATTATACTACTCTTGGTTTTCAAAAACTGATTCTCCAAAATCTTTCAAGGAATACAAGTAAAGATACATATTTGAAGAGATTTTGTTTTCTTTTGGTGCCAAAAAAAAGTTGAGAGGAAAATGTTTTCTTTATCACTTTAACAAAAGCGTATAAATTATCATAGTACAGTTAAAGCATGATATTTCTGTATGTTTTCATCACCATAATGTGTTAATAAGTCTGTAAGGTCTTAATAATTAAAGATGATACAAAATAAGAAATCAGGTAAAAATAAGAAATCACCTACATATTTATATATTATTAATCCTAATTCTTTTTTTATTTTATTTTATTTAAATACCTTGATTACATACATAATTGTGTTTGGATTTCAGTCATGTAAAGAACACCACACATCACCAGTGCAATGTTCCCATCACCATTGTCCCAAATCTCCCTCCTCCCCACCCACCCCCCCGCCTGTACTCTAGACAGGCTCTCCACCTCCCTCATACATTCTCATTATTAGGACAGTTCAAACTGTAGTTATTTCTCTAACTAAACTCATCACTCTTTGTGATGGACTTTATGAGGTGAGCTGGAGCTTCCAGCTCTTTTCTCTTTTGTGTCTGAAAATTATTATTCTTGCAAGAATGTCTTTCATTTTTCTTAAAACCCATAGATGAGTGATACAATTCCGCGTTTTTCTCTCTCTCTCTGACTTAATTCACTCAGCATGATAGATTCCATGTACATGCATGTGTAGGAAAATTTCATGACTTCATCTCTCCTGACAGCTGCATAATATTCCATTGTGTATATGTACCACAGTTTCTTTAGCCATTCCTCTGTTGAAGGGCATCTAGATTGTTTCCAGAGTCTTGCTATGGTAAATAGTGCTGCAATGAATATAGGTGTAAGGAAGGGGTTTTTGTATTGTATTTTTTTTCCTAGGGTATATTCCTAGGAGTGGTATAGCTGGATCATATGGGAGCTCGATTTCCAGTTTCTGGAGGAATCTCCGTATCGCTTTCCATAAAGGTTGAACTAGACGGCATTCCCACCAGCAGTGGATAAGAGTTCCTTTCTCTCCACATCCCTGCCAACACTGTTTCTTCTCTTTCTTTGTGATGTGTGCCATTCTCTGTGGTGTGAGGTGGTACCTCATAGTTGTTTTGATTTGCATCTCCCTGATGATTAGTGATGTGGAGCATTTTTTCATGTGTCTTTTGGCCATTTGTATTTCTTCTTTGTCAAATTGTCTGTCCATTTCTTCTCCCCATTTTTTGATGGGATTAGATGTTTTTTTCTTGTAAAGTTCTGTCAGTGCATGTATATTTTGGAAATTAGCCCCTTATCTGATGGGTATTGGGTGAATAGTTTTTCCCACTCAGTGGGAGGCTCTTGTAACCTGGGCGCTATTTCCTTTGAGGTGCTGAAGCTTCTCGGCTTATATATTCCCATCTGTTAATATCTGTTTTCACCTGCTTGGAGAGTGCATTTTCCTCCATGAATATGCTTGTAGTCTCAATGTCCTGGAGTGTTTTGCCTACATGTTGTTCTAAGTCTTTTATGGTTTCAGGTCTGATATCAAGGTCTTTCATCCATTTGGATTTCATCTTCCTACATGATGTTAGCTGGGGGTCTAAGTTCAATTTTTTGCAAGTGGCTAGCCAGGTGTGCCAACACCACTTGTTGAAGAGGCTTTCTTTGCTCCATTTAGAATATCTGCACCTTTATCGAAAATGAGGTGACTGTATGTCAGGGGAACACTTTCTGAGTATTCAAGCCTATTCCACTGATATGAGGGCCTGTCCTTATTCCAATACCATGCTGTTTTGATCACTATTGCTTTGTAGTAAAGTTTGAAATTGGGGAAAGTAATTCCTCCCATGTTCTTTTTCCCAATGATTGCTTTCGCTATTCTAGGGTGTTTATTGTTCCAAATGAATTTCAAAAGTGCCTGGTCCACTTCTTTGAAGAATGTCGTGGGGATTTTTAGAGGGATCGCATTAAATCTGCATAATGCCTTGGGTAGTATTGCCATTTTGATGATGTTAATCCTGCCAATCCATGAGCAGGGTATGTGTTTCCATTTCCGCATATCCTCTCTTATTTCCTGGAGCAGGGTTTTATAGTTTTCTTTGTATAGATCCTTCACATTTTTAGTCAAGTTGATTCCAAGATATTTGAGTTTGTGTGGCACTATTGTGAAGGGGGTTGTGTTCTTAATGTCCATTTCTTCCTTATTACTATTGGTGTATAGGAAGGCCATTGATTTTTCTGTGTGTTAATTTTGTCGCCTGCCACCTTGCTATATGATTCTATTGTTTCTAGGAGCTTTTTGGTAGAGTCTTTAGGGTTTTCTAAGTAGAGTATCATGTCATCTGCAAAAAGTCAGAGCTTGACTTCTTCCTTTCTTATCTGGATTCCCTTGATATCTTTTTCTTGCCTAATTGCTATAGCGAGTACTACCAGTGTTATGTTGAATAGGAGTGGTGAGAGAGGACAGCCTTGTCCAGTCCCCGAATTTAAAGGGAAGGCTTTTAGTTTTTCTTCATTGAGGATAATATTTGCCACTGGCTTGTGGTAGATGGCCTTAGCTATATTGAGAAAGGTTCCTTCCATTCCCATCTTGCAGAGAGTTTTGATCAAGAATGGGTGTTGAACCTTATCAAATGCTTTCTCTGCATCTATTGATATGATCATGTGATTTTTATTTTTCTTGTTGTTGATGTTGTGTATTATGTTGATAGATTTCCGGATGTTAAACCATCCCTGCATTCCTGGGATGAAACCTACTTGATCATAGTGGATGATCTTCTATTTTTTTATTTTTGGTTTTTTTTTGGGTCACACCCGGCAGTGCTCAGGGGTTACTCCTGGCTCCATGCTCAGAAATTGCTCCTGGCAGGCACGGGGGACCATATGGGGCACCGGGATTCGAACCGATGACCTTTTGCATGAAAGGCAAACGCCTTACCTCCATGCTATCTCCCGGGCCCCAGTGGATGATCTTCTTAATGAGGCATTGTATTCTATTTGCCAGAATTTTGTTGAGGATCTTTGCATCTGCATTCATCAGCAATATTGGTCTGAAATTTTCTTTTTTTGTTGCATCTCTGTCTGGTTTAGGTATCAAAGTGATGTTGGTTTCATAAAAGTATTTGGAAGTGTTTTCGTTTTTTCGATTTCATGAGAGTCTTGCCAGGATTGGTAGTAGTTCCTCCTGGAAAGTTTGAAAAAAAATCATTAGTGAATCCATCTGGGCCTGGGCTTTGTTTTTGGGCAGACATTTCATTACCGATTTAATTTCATCAATAGTGATGGGGATGTTTAGGTATGCTACATCCTCTTCATTCAACCATGGAAGATTGTAAGAGTCCAAGAATTTATCCATTTTTTCCAGGTTCTCATTTTTAGTGGCATAGAGCTTCTCAAAGCAGTTTCTCATTATCCTTTGAATTTCTTCCAGAACAGTAGTGATCTCTCCTTTTTCATTCCTAATACGAATTATCAAGTTTCTCTCTCTCTCTTTCTTTGTTAGTTTTGCCAGTGGTCTATCAATCTTGTTAATTTTTCCAAAGAACCAACTTCTACTTTCGTTGAGCTTTCGTATTGTTTTTTGGGTTTCTACTTCATTATTTCTGCTCTCAGCTTTGTTATTTCCTTCTGCCTTTTGTTGAGCACTTTCTAGTTCTATAAGCTGTGTCATTAAGCTACTCAGGTAAGCCCCTACTTCCTTCCTGATATGTGCTTGCAAGGCTATAACTTTTCCTCTCAGTACTGCTTTTGCTGTGTTCCATAAGTTCTGATAATTTGTGTCTTTATTATCATTGGTTTCCAGGAATCTTTTGATTTCCTTTTTGATTTCATCTCGGACCCACTGGTTATTCAGTATGAGGCTGTTTAACTTCCAGGTGTTAGAGTTTTTCTTCTTTGTTCCTTTGGAATTCACAAATAATTTCAGAGCCTTGTGATCAGCAAAGGTAGCCTGCAAAATTTCTATCACTTGATATTATGAAGATATTTTTATGTGCCAGCATGTAGTCTATCCTGGAGAATGTCCCATGTACATTGGAGAAGAATGTGTATCCAGGTTTCTGGGGATGGAGTGTCCTATATATATCCACTAGGTCTCTTTCTTCCATTTCTCTCCTCAGGTCCAGTATATTCTTGTTGGGTTTCAGTCTGGTTGACCTATCCATTGTTGACAAAGCTGTTTTGAGGTCCCCCACAATTATTGTGTTTTTGTTGTTATTTTTCAGCTTTGTCAACAATTGTATTAAATATTTTGCTGGACCCTCATTCGGTGCATATATTTTTAGAAGCGTGATTTCTTCTGCTCTACATACCCCTTGATTAATATATAATGTCCATCTTTTTCCCTTACTACCTTCCTGAGTATAAAGTTTGCATTATCTGATATTAGTATGGCCACTCCAGCTTTTTTATGGGTGTTGTTTGCTTGGATAATTTTCCTCCAGCTCTTTATTTTGTGTCTATGTTTGTTCTGACTATTCAGGAGCGTTTCTTGTAGGCCCAGAAAGTTGGATTGAGTTTTTTGATCCATTTAGTCATTCTGTGTCTCTTAACTGGTGCATTTAGTTCATTGACATTGAGAGAAAGAATTGTCCTGAGATTTGATGCCATCTTTATATCAAAATTTGGTGTGTCTTTTGGTTAGTCTTGTCTTAAATGAGGTCTTTCAGTTTTTCTCTTAAGCATGGGTTTGAGTCTGTAAAGTTTCTGAGCTGTTTTTTGACTGTACTCTTCTGTCAAACCGGAAAGTGAGTTTTGCCGGGTACAGTATTCTAGGTGAAGCATTCATTTCATTCAGTCTTGTCACAATATCCCACCAGTGCTTTCTAGCCATGAGTGTTTCAGGTGACAGGTCCGTTGTAACTCTCAAGGATGCTCAATTGAATGTAATTTCCTTTTTTGATTGCTGTTTGCAGAATTATATCTCTATCTGTGGGATTCATCATTGTGACTAGGATGTGTCTTGGGGTATTTTTTCTCGGGTTTCTTTTGGTTGGTACTCTTCGGGCATGCAAGATTTGATCACATATATTCTTTAGTTCGGGAAGTTTCTCTTGATTGATGTTCTTGACTGTTGATTCTTC
>PVKC010005429.1:13812-33333 GCA_004027635.1 Crocidura indochinensis | reverse complement strand
GGACTTAGAAAATATTTCTAGAATTTGACATTTAAAACAAAGTAACAAAATAAAAGTAAAGAAATTAGATTCTATACAAGTTTTAATTTTTCACAGAATAAAAATGCAATTCATAAAATGAAATAGGAGAAATCTTGAAGTTATTGATTTGATAAGACTAATATTAGAAGTATTAGGAAAAAACCTTACAAATCAACAATAACAACATACAAAATTCATGAAAAGGTAAAGACTTTATAGTAATATGGAGGATTTTTTTATATGTTTGTTCTCTTTTGGAAGACAATATGGACAATCCTCAGTAAAGTAAGTTTTAAGTTTCCATACTATCCATTACTAGGACTTAAAAAGCTCCTTAAAGGAAATAGTGCCTAAGATACAAAAGCTACCCACTGAATGGGAGAAACTATTTGCCCAATACCCATTAGACAAGGGACTAAAATAAAAAATATACAAGGTGCTGACAGAACTTAATAAGAAAAAAGCATAACCCCATCAAAAAATGGGAAGAAGAAATGAACAGACATTTCCTTAAAGAAGAAATACAAATGGCCAAAAGACACATGAAAAAATGCTCCACATCACTAGTCATCAGGGAGATGTAAATCAAAACAACTTTGAGGTCCCATTTCACACCACAGAGATTGGCACATATCACAAACACCAAAAACAATAAGTGTTGGTGAAGATGTTGGGAGAAAGAAACTCTCATTTACTGCTGGTGTGAATGCTGTCTAGTCCAGCCTTTATGGAAAACAATATGGAGATTCCTCAAAAAACTGGATATTTAGCTCCCATTTGATCCAGCTATTCCACTCCTAGGGATATAATCTAGGAACACAAAAATACAGTAAAAAATCCCCTCTTCACACCTATATTCATTACAATGCTATTTACAATAGCCAGAATCTGAAAACAACCAAGATGCCCTTCAACAGATGAATGGATAAAGAAACGGTGGTACATATATACAGTGGAATAGTATGCAGCTGTCAAGAGAAATGAAGTCATGAAATTTTCCTATACATGGAATCTATTATGCTGAGTGAAATAAGTCAGAGGGAGAGATATAGATACAGAATAGTATCACTCATCTATGGGTTTTAAGAAAAATTTAAGACATTACTGTAATAAGGCTGAGAGACAATAGAATTAAGGGCTGGAAGGGCCGGAAGGACTGGCTTACAATTTGAAGCTCACCACAAAGAGTGGTAAATGCTTTTAGGTAAATAACTACACTAACAATTAGCATGACAATGTTAAAAAATTAGAGAAGTAGAATACCTGTCATGAATACAGGCAGAGGCAGGGAGAGGGGGGTGCATGGGTGGTGGGAATGTTGCACTGGTGAAGGGGGTATTCTATTTATGACTGAAACCCAACTACAAACATGCTTGTAATTATGGTGCTTAAATAAAGATTATATATATAAACAATGCAGAAAAGACATCTTCACTTGTTCATTATAGCACTATTCACAATAGCCAAAATCTGGAATTAACCCATGCCTAAAACTAGATGATTGGATAAAGAAGGCATTGTACATATACTAAATAGAATATTACTGGGCTATAAGAAAAGATTAAGTCATACAATTAGCTATAGAACTGGAAAGTACTATGCTGAGTGAAATGAGTTAGGAGACAGACAGACACAGAATGATCTCACATCATATGAGGGATATAAAGAAACATAGTAGGGTAATAACGAATGCCAAAGACCAAGAAGTAAAGAGCAGAGCTGATCTTTAGCAGGAAGCTTGCCAACAGGCAGGGAGAGGTGCAGATGGTGGTAATAGGTGAGGGAAGAGACCACTACAATAATCATAGAAGGAAATGGTCTCTCTGGACGAGGAGTAGGTGCTTAGAGAAGTAAAGTGACACGTGTGATAGCTTATCAGTAACCATCTTGTAAACCATAGTGCCTAAAAGGGGTGGGGAAAAGTAAAAAAGAAAATAGTGCTGCCAAGAGGCAGGCTAGGGCAGGGAGAAACTGGGTGCAATGGTGAAGAGATATTGACAATAGGGAAAGGATTGGTATTGAAGCATTGTATGCCTCCTGAGACTCAATCATGAATAATTTTGTAACTTTGTAATTCACTGACTCAATTGAAACTATTTTGAACAATTTTTTGATAAATGTTTCCCTAAAGTTCCTATATAAACGTCTAATATGCATGTGAAAATATGGTCAACATCATAAGACTTGTGCAATTAAAATGACAATGAGATAATTGTCTTTGAAAAGAGAAAGACTGCTAAAGATGGGATGAAATCCCTCTTTGTCCATTACCAGTGGGAAGGAAAATGGTGTGCAGTAACTGTGGAAACTTCAAAAAATTAAAAATAGAATCATGACCCAGAAATTCCACTCAAACGAACTGGAATCAGGCTCTCAAAGATATATTTATAGACCTAAATTCATAGCAGGGTTATTCAAATTGTTATTACATGTAAGAAACTCATGTCCATTAACCAGAGGGGGGAAAATCACCCCCTAGTTTTGAAATATTTTAAACATAAAGATCTTATTTCTATATTAAGTTCATATGAGGGACTATATTTTTACAGGTTATATGAATATTACTTCACTAAATAAGTTTGCTATTAACTATATAGACATCGTTCCCCTGGTGTAGAAATATAATGTTTTCAAGTATATAATGTAAAAGCATTTTATATTAATGTATTGGCAAGCATGTGTTGCTTTCTACTAAGTGCTATATATATACATATATATATATACCTATATATCTGCTTCTATATATAAATATATAAATTACCTGCCCTAGAGATAGGAAGAGGAAAGGAAAACAGGAGACATCAATGGCTGGAAGGATGCACTGGTGAAGGATGGTGTATATGACTTAAATCCAACAATAAACATTTTGTAACCATGGTGCTCAAATAAAACAATTTTTTAAAGCCAACTTAATTTTATCTGCCAATTTCAATCAGTTTTCTGGATTCAGTATTTTCCAAATTGTGAAGTCACATAGCCCTTCTTACCTTTCTTAGGTAATTAGAGTTCTGTTACAGCATTTAAATAATCCATTTCAGGCCAAAAACAATGAAACTTTTTCTCTTGTATAATACTACAAAGAAAGTCATATCTACATGCCTGTAATTTTGATGCCTCAGATAAATGTTGCATAATTTTATGAAGTGGTTTAATATAACACATCTAAATAAAATTTTTATTATCATTTTTCCTAGTATATATTATATTTCCCAAACTATGTCTCAAACTACATAAGTTTTCCTAGATTAATAGAGGAAGTTAGCTCAGTAGATGAAGAAATACAAAGTTTCTCTTCTACCACCAGCAGTAACAGCCAAGTGGTCACATAGTTTTTATTTTTCTTTGCTTTTAGCTTGTGTTCTATTTTAATTTGGGGCCATGCCCAACGGTGGTCAGAAACTATTCCTGGCTTTTACTCGGGGATTGTTCCTGGAGTTCCTGGGGGTCCATATGCAACCAAGGATCAAATGCAGGATGACTGCATAGATAGGAAATGTTCTATCAACTGTACAATCTATTTGCCACCAATAATTATTGAAAAATAAATTTTCTACATTTCATAATATAAATGTACAAAGCAACTAGTATCCATAGGCTGTAAGAAATTATCTTAAAAACTAATTTGAATTCAATTTTGAAGTGGGTGGTCTACATGACTCATTTTAACTCATAAAATGTAATAAGGTGATGTAAGAGACTTTGTGCAAATTCTCCATCCCTTAGTTCTTCATCCCTTAGAACTTCTATCTTTCTCTTGATATGACAACTAACATTAACAAGCCACCCATCACCAGGCCAAATGAAAGAACATCAGAGTTAGTCAGGCGGCTATTAACATAGCTGAACAGAGATACAGTAACAGAATAATTCTAAGGGACTACAATATACAATACTCTATACTTACCTCTACTGAGATCAGACAGAACAGTAAGGAATCAGCAGCTTTAAATGAAGAGCTCTAATAATTGAATTAATAAATATTTACAGATCTCTCCAGCCCTTCCAACTATGAATGCATAATATTTCCAGTACACAAAGAACATTCTCCATGATGGACCACATGCTGGGATATAAAAATCTCAATAAAGTCATGAGATTAGAATCACATCAAGCATCATTTATGGTCATAATACTATAAAAGTAAAATCCAAAGCAGACACTAAAAAAATTCAAACATTTGTAGATTAACCAATATATAGTGAATAATAACTGGTCAAGAAGAAATGAGAAAATATAGAATCTCTGGGAAACAAATGAGAACAAGGAAAAAAATAGACAAATAGGACACAGCAAAAGCAGTTCTAAGAAAGGTATTTCTAGCAACAAAGAATTGTATTTGGAAATAAATAAAGTCTCAAAAAATTATCTAATCTCACATCTTAAGGAAACAAAAAAATAAAGCCCAAGATCAATAAAAAGAGAGAAATAATTAGAAGTAGCATTAACATTAAAAGAATACAATACAATCATGAAATCAAGGACTGGTTCTTTTCTAGAAATAAACAAGATTGATGTTTAATTAGATATAGAAAGAAAATTCTGTACATTTTAAATAGGATCTAAAATGAAAGGAAAGATGCTACCACAAAAATTCTTACAGAAAAGTAAAGAAATGTAATTCTTCAAAACATCTTCAGAAGAGTCAACATTGGGGCTGGAGCGATGGTGCAGCATTAGGGCACTTGCAGCTGATCCAGGTCAGACCACGGTTCAATCCCCCAACATCCCATATGGTCCCCCAAACCAGGAGTGATTTCTGAGCACATGGCCAGAAGTAACTTTTGGGAGTCACTGGTGTAGCCCCAAAATAAAAAAATTATAAAATAAAATTTAAAAAAAATCGGCATTAATATAATACCAAAATATGACAGTAACAACTAAAAAAAAAATAAAGATCAATGTAGACCAATATTCCTAATAAGTCGCATACCAGCGAATATCCTCAACAAAATATTACTGAACATAAAATCAGAATATTTGGAAATAATCATATACTATGACTAAGTGAAATTTATTCCAGAATACAAAGATAGTTCAATATATGTAAATCAGTTAATATAATATATAACATTAACAAAATGGATGGTAGAACCCAGACAAAATATCAGTAGAAGCAAAGAAAGCTTTTAACAAAATTCAACATCTGGTTAATATAAAAATAGTCACTATGGAATTGAATCAATAGTATCACAGCAGGTTAGCCTTGTATGCAGCCAATCCAGGTTTGATCCCCAGCATTCCATATGGTCCCAAGAGCCTGCAAGAGTAGTTCCTAAGCACAGAGCCTACAGTAACCCCTGAGCACTGCCAGGGATGAAACAACCACTCCAAATAAAAGGTCAATAATGTCAGTACAAATTAAATTACTCTGTATGGCAAAAGACAATGTACTTCAAAACTACAGCCAGCATCAATGTAACATTAGGAAAAAAGTAAAAGCTTTTCCTATAATATCCAGTATGATTATCCTACCCAAAGAAAAATGCAGACTCAATGAAATTTTATCAAAATCCAGTATCAGGGCCCGGAGAGGTAGCACAGCGGTGTTTGTCTTGCAAGCAGCTGATCCAGGACCAAAGGTGGTTGGTTCGAATCCCAGTGTCCCATATGGTCCCCTGTGCCTGCCAGGAGCTATTTCTGAGCAGACAGCCAGGAGTAACCCCTGTGCACCACCGGGTGTGCCCCCCCCACAAAAAAATCCAGTATCATTCTTCAAGGTAATAAAATAGCACTTATAAAATTTGTATGGAAAAACAATATATCTTGATAGTTAAAATAATCCTGGGGTGGTGAGGGGAAAGAAGATAAAAATGAGAACAAGAAATAAGTTGGGAGATTTTTCTGCCTTGTTAATTTTATTTAATATATATATATATATATTTGGCCATACCCAGCAATGCTCCTGGCAAGGGCAAGGTGGAATCAAATGGAGTGCCAGGGATCAAACCTGAATCAGTCATGTGCAAGGCAAACATCCTACCCTCAATGCACTATTCTCTAGTTCCCGTCAGTTTCTTTAAAAATGACACTATATTTTAAGGGTGGAGAGATCCTGTACCTCCTAGGCCAAGGGAATTTCCTCTCTAATTCCCCCAATATTTATTATGCCTATGCAGGGGAAAAAAAAACGGGGAGGGGGGCACAAAATAATCTTTGTATCTATTTATCTATTTATTTTTTATCTTTATTTTTATCTTTTTTGACTTCTTTGTTTTGGTGCAGATTTTGAAATTGATGTCCCCAATCTTATTTTATGTTATTTTATCTTTCTCTTTCTTTTTGTGCTCTGGCATGGTTTTATTTCAGGACCAAGACTATTAAGTGGTGCTTGCCATTAGTGCTGTAGTGCTTACTGGATATATTATTTGATATTTCTTTTTGTATTGTGGTATTTCAATTCCTTTTTTCCTATATATAGTCCTACAAAAGGACTACACCCATTTTGGCTTATTTGATTTTTATCCCACTTTATTGCTTTTTCTTTCTTCAAACAAAATCACATAACTTGAACTAACTAGTTCCACCTCTCAAATGGAGGGGGAAATAAGGGAGGGTACCAGGACCAACCAGATATATGATCACTAGGTAGTAAGCTAGACACAGAGGGGACCAGTTATTTTAGTACCCCAGTGGGTGAGGGTGGGGGATGCAGGATGGGAACAGGGATGCAGGGAAGGAAATTTTGGTGATGGGAATTTCCCTGGTTCAATGTTAATATGTACCTAAAATACTATTGTGCAAAATATGTAAGCCAATATGGTGAAAATAAAAATTATATATATATAAAAATATTTTTTGTATTAGAGCTAGGTAATAGTGACAATATTAAGTTTATGGTACTGATGTATAAAGTTACTGCATATTCCCACCAAGAAGTGCCCATGATGTTCTAAAACCATCCATCTGTCACCTTCAGTCTGACCTCCCTTAACCCCATCCATCTCATTATTTATTGACTGACAGTCATGATCATAGTGCATACTCTTACCTCTATTAGTCAACACCCATGTGGTCTACCCAACATCTATGTTCCTTTTACTTCCAGTAACCTATTCATTTCCTCACCTCCTCATCCCAAATCTGAAAATGTTGGGTCTTTAATTCTGTCTGTGGATTGATATCACCCATACACTTGATCTGTATCTTTATATACTATGAATGAGTGATATCATTCTATATCTGTCCTGCCTCTGGTTTATTTCTCTTAGCTTAATACTGTTGAAATCCATTCAAGTTTCTCTGAATTATATAAGTTTATCTGGTCTTGTGACTATCTAGTATTAGCTTGTGTATATGTACCACAACTTCCTTATCTGTTGCTTGATATCCTGTCCTTTGTATGATGAGATGCATTAAACATAGGTGTGCATATACCTTTTTCAAATAAGTATGGTTTTTTTGTCTTAAAGGTAGATACCTAAATAAAGGAGAACTGGATCAAATGGGATTTCCATTATTTTATGAGAAATTCTTACACTCTAATGGAAGCTTTACCAGGTGCCATACCCACCAACATTGAGAGAGGGTTACTTTTTCATGATGCCAAAGTCCCAAACCTTGTTTTCAAGGTTGGTTTTTAGTGTGTTTTTGTTTGTCTATTTGTTTATTTGTTTGCATACTGTGATTTTCTCTGGAGTGAGGTGATACCTAATTGTGAATTGTGTTTCTCTGATACTAAGTCATGAGTACTTTTCCATATGCTTGTATTCCAGGACATAAGCATGTCTTCTTCATGGAGGTGTAAATTCATCTCTCCTCATTTTTGAGTTATTTTCTTCTTTTCCTTTTGACAAGACAGTAAGTTTCTTTTTAATAAATAAAAATGAATAATTCTACATTCTCAGCAAAATTGAGAAGGTAGAGATTTCTCTCTCATATCCCTAGCTCTTCTCATGCAACTCCTCCCTTATCAACACAACAAACTAGGAAGCTGTATGTGTTACAAACTGTATGTGCAGTGAACAAACTTACATGGACACATCACCAGAGTTCTATGGGTTTTCTTCATTTTGGAGAGTGTGGGGATATTTTGATTGTCCTGTTTGGGTTTATAGCACTCAATAAAACTTTTCTCTTGGTAAATGTGTACACTAGTAATAGACAAAGATACTGAGTTTAGAAAACTAAGTCAAAGATATTAAATTTGGCAAAAAAAAAAAAAAAGAAAAATTATCATAGCAAAGTAAAAAGAGAAAAAGATTGTGAGGTGAAAATGGGTTTTGTCAAATATTTTTGAGACTTGTATGATGATCATGGAATTTTTAAAAGGTTTGAGAACAAAATTTTGGGTTTTGGGGACACACCCACCGGCATTCATGATCACTCCTGTCTCTGTACTCAGAAATCACTCCTGGCAGGCTCAGGGACCATCTGGGATGCGGAGATAAAACTCAGGTTAGCTTTGTGCACTGCAAAGTCCTACTACTGCGCTATTACTCTGGCCCCAGAGAGTAAAATCTTACACTGACCAATACTTTAATCTTGAACAATTCTCCTGATCGTCTTAGGCCTCCTGGTTTCACATGTAACATGTGAATAACAAAGTATTTGATGCTGCGATATCACAGCATTAGAATAAACAGGCATGAAGCTGTTACCAGAATGCTTAGGATGGAACAGTATTCATTATGGGATAGAATTTCCATCTTCAAGAGTCATAAATTTTAGTTTCCACAGTTTTACCATTGAAGTTCTCTTGTATTCTTTCAAAAATATCAATATACCCATGCTTTTGAGAATATTTTCTACCAAAACTTTGTTTTATGAATTTACATTCATAAACTTAGTTGATAAAGTTCTATTTCTCTGCCAGTAAAATCCTAATGAAGATAATATTGTTACTTTAGTCTGTTGAAAACTCAGCCTCATTATATTTAGGATCCATCACATTGTTGCTCTGTGCAGGGTTACTTACTAAAGAGTTAAAGCTGTAGTAAATTGGCTCCAAAGACCCCTTGTTAGGGAAGGGCCTTCTCTAGTCTTAGTGGCACTTTACTGGGCCTTTTTCTGAGTCTGTGCAGTAAGCTCTTTGTTTACTCTCAGATTATCCAGAAAAATTAGGCACAGTTCAGGTGCATGTTATCACAAGTATCTCAGGCCCCCTCTCTAGCATGTTTATTTTAATGAGTTAATGAGGCCTAGATCACTGTAATTAATCCAGGGTTCCATGCTCTCTTTTGACTGGCTGGATATAAGTGGCTGGTGAGTGAGTACCTTGGACTTTTCTGCTTCTCATATCATACTCAGGAGAGGGAAGAAAAGAGACTATTTTGAGTATAACACTCACCTGTTATTACCAGAGAGACCACCATACCTCACTCTCAATTTATTTATTTTGGGATGGGGGTTTGGGTCACACCTGGCAGTGTTCAGTGGTTACTCCTGGCTCTAGGCTCAGAAATCACCTCTGGCAAGCACAGGGGACCATATGGGATGCCGGGATTCGAACCACCATTCTTCTGCATGAAAGGCAAATGCCTCACCTCCATGCTATCTCTCTGGCCCCACACTCTCAATTTAACCAGTATTGTACTGATTTAATTTTAGCAAAAAGAAAGCTTAACATTCTAGTTGGCCTGTGTGGCCTTTGTTGCCTTTATGTACATGATTTTTGTTCAACATTTTATTTTGAAAAATAAAAATAGATCAGAAGATTTATGAATAGATTTAACTTTGTACCATGTTCTTAATAATGACTATTAATAGTGTTATATATTTTCAAAACCCAAAAATGGATCTTAAGATTTCATAGTCTATTCCCTCTCAAGAGACACTTGTTTCTCCGTATGAGCAATGAACAACCCACTTGAGTTATTCCTTGCTGTTATGTCTGTACCCTCATAAAAAATAAAACACTTTTGTGTGTTACTTAGTTGCTAGGCTGTTAATAGCCTCTAGGAAAAGCTTTAACCAGGGCCTTTGAACTCTTTAATAAAATAAACTCATAAGTTTTCTGTGTCATTTTTATAACGATGTTTTCAAAATGTTAATAGGAATTTTCAGCATTCTTCAAAGCTGTTGACTTTATTTTTTACTTTATTTTCCTGCTAAATAACATCTATAATTCCCGTAATTGAGTAGGAAATAAACTAACCCAAATATAATTCCTAACGGTTATATCTCTTTCCCTTTCATTTTCCCCATTTATTATTTTTCTCTTACTATCTACACTCCTCTTTCTTTCTCTGTTTACATCTTCTGTTTTATCTGACTTTTTTCCATTTGAACTATTTCAAAATTAAGCAACTAGTGGATATTATATATGATCCTTCTTGGTTGTTTTTCACTTATTTGCAGGAAGGTGCCATCAAACAAGTAATTTGATTAATACTCAGAGAGAATTTTCTCTGTGGTCAAGTTATGATGTACTTTACAATCCTGTTTCTTGACCAGAACCCATTTGGCTACGTAGAATACTCTTAGGGGGTACTATGTAAGTTGGGGTCACAGCATGAGACTTCAGGAGTCAATCAGAAGAACTGGGAGGCCAAGGGAAGGAAATGAGGTTGGGAAGAGGCCCAGTTGAAAAAAGGGTGAGAATCACTGGTTTAGAGGAAATTAAAATAAATTATTATTTAATACTATATTGAGACATATTTGCTTATTTTAGAGATCCTGCAATTACAGATTTTTTTTCCTAAAAGTTTAACCACTCTTAGGTTTCAAATAGCACTGGAATTTAATCAGAAGCACTCACTTCTTAGAGCAAATGTGTTCCAAATCTTTCTTCTTAGACTAGCTTTAAAGTGGAAAAAATGAAGAAATCGCCAGAACACTGGCTGCCTACAGTGGGTAAAAAGCAGAATAAAGGACAATGAGTGGGCAAGAGCCCAAGTTACGCTGTCTAGACTCTCCAGGTTGGGGAGTTGGGGAAAATCTTTAAGTCTGATGAATTCCTCCCAGTGCTGAGTCCAGCAACCACAGATTCACCATGTCTACATATATTTAATATACGTAGACTTATTTTCTCTCTCTGAAACTATTTTATCTAATATTCTATGTCATGTGTGAGCAGATTGTTCTATCACTTCTGCCAGTCTCTTACCTAACCTCTATATTTGTATCTTTTTTGGCAATGTTTCATTGGTTACATTCAAATCTACTTCAATGTATTGTAACCTCCCTTGTTTCTCACAGCACTTTGTTATTTTTTATAATATCTTTATTTAAACACCGTGATTAAAAACATGACTGTAGTTGGGTTTTAATTACAAAAGAACACCTCCCTTCACCAGTGCAACAACACTTTGAATCACATCATTAAAGGTTTTTCCAGCATCCAGTGACTTGAATAACAGGTCTGAAGTTTGGTGATATATTTCTTTCTTATGTATTCCATGAAGTTCTGCTATTATCAGTGAATAGAAGTACCTTATTTTAAAAAAGTCTATAATATATATGCTACATTGTCTGTTGCTTATTCAGAGATATTGTAGTGACTATACGTTTTTAATATAACATCACCCACCCTAGGTGTGGAAACTTAGAGAACACCTTAGGAATGACTCTCCTTAGCTAACAGAACATAAAAGGATCCACTAGTACTTCAAATAAGATTTTTCTAACCAGGGTTCCTTTCTAAGAGAATAATTTGTGAGAATTAAATGATTTCTTTAAGTGAGTTAGGATGGAATGTCTTCCTATTTTTTTGTCTCCTTCATATCCCATTATTTTTTTAAATCCAGAGAGATTATAAACTATTTCATGGTTTTCAGGACAGTTTTTTCCAGAATATAATATTCAGTGACCTTATTTCTCTACTAAAATTTAATGTATATTTTGCATTAATAAAATATTAAATTTTAAATACTTAGAGAGATTGGTAGGATCATCTACATCATTAAATTTAACCTTTTCCTATTATTCAACATTTATTGTGTCCTTAAAATATGATGGAATAGTCCAGAGGATAACAATAAAGGCTCTTTTTTTTTATTTAAACACAATGGTTATAAGGTTGTTGATAACACAGATTTTTCCCCACAGATAAAGTTTTTTATGACTGAGTTCCAGTGATACAATGAATAACAACATTCACCAATGCCTGTTTCCCACCTCCAATGTCAACAGTTTCCCTCTTATCCTTCCTGATACCCTCTTCCTTCCCACCTACCTTCTCCTGTCTACCTGTAGGTCAAGCATTTTGCTTATGTCTCTCTTTCTCTCACTCTCTCATTCTCACTCACTCTCACTCTCTCTTGCTGTCTACCCTCTTTTCTTTTGTGATACTGTGGTTTGTACTATGCAAATGAGGGATACCATGAATTTCCTTTCCATATTAGACTTTCTTGACTCTGAACTCTGCTCTTTGTCTCCTCATTGTATCGTCTTCTTGATGGTCATCTCTGTTATTTCAGGATATCATCCCCACACTACCTTTAATTTTCCTTATATTCCAGTGATGAGATTATTCTATTTATTCCTCTCCCTGACTCATTTCGCTCAGCATAATACTCTCCATGTCTATCCATGCATAATCAAAATTCATGACTTCTTTTTTTTCTAACATCTGCTTTGCATTCCATTGTGTAGATATACCACAGTCACTTCAACCACTCATCTCTTGTCAGGTACCTAGGTTGAATCCAGATTCTGGCTATAATAAATAGTGCTATGGTGGACCATAGGAGTGCAGAACTCATTTTTGTATTGTGTTTTTGGTTCCTATGGTATATATCTGGAATGATATTGCTGGATCATAAGTAACTCAATTTCCACTTTTTTGAGGCATACCCCTATTGTTTTCCAGAAAGGCTGCACTAGATGGCGTTACCATCAGCAATAAATGAGAGTTCCTTTCTCCTCACATCCAAGCTAACATTGGTTGTTCTTGTTCTTTGTAATGTATGCCATTCTTTGTGATGTGAGATGATACCTCATTGTTGTTTTGATTTGTATCTCCCTGATTAGTGATGTGGAACATTTTCATGTGCCTTTGGCCATCTGTATTACTTCTATGAGGAAATATCTGTTCATTTCTTCTCCCCATATTTTGATGGGGTTAGATGTTTTTTTCTTGTTCAGTTCTGTCAGTACCTTTTATATCTAAGATATTAGCCCTTTATCAGATAGATAGTAAGTGAATAATTTCTCCCATTCCATAAGTAGTCTTTGTATCCTAGTTACTATTTCCTTTGAAGTGCAGAAGCTTCTCAACTTAATTTAGTACCATTTGTTTTTCTGGTTTCAACTTGCTTAGACAGTGCTGTTTCCTCCTTGAAGATGGCTTTAGCCTCAATGTCATGGAATGTTTTACCTATGTTTTCCTCTATGTACCCTTAAAAGCTTTTCTTAAGGCATAGACTATACTATTCAGTCTTTACTATCTGATACTTTGCTCTTGAATTTTGAGTAAATGCATATGCACACATATGCATATACAAGCACACATATACAACTTGAGAATCGCAGTTTGAGCTTCTCTTCTGATCTTGGAGCTGCTGCTAAGATTCCCGATATCTTCTCTGCCCAATTTTCTGTTTGCCTTTGGCTTAGACTGAGATCTGCTCTGATACTAGTGTGTCCCCATCTGTATTCTTTTCTTATCTATTATTCAGCTTTAGATTTCCAACACAGGCCTTCATTGGGTCTTTGATCTTACAGCAACTGATGTTTCTAGTAAGAATTGACTCCACCTCTCTCCCAGTGCTGACAGCTGACATTCCTGTTGAGTCTTTCCACCAGCTGTCCAGCATCTTAGAGGAGTCGCTCCTGGCCAGCTGCTCCTGACCATCTTTACCTGGACAAGTCACAGGAGTTCTGGAAAGTTACTTACTTCTTCCAATGTTAGGATGTGCCTGTCCTAGGTAAGTATGTTCTTCCCAATATCACAGAGATCTCTGCTGATGCTCACAATTTGAATTTTCTGTTTATATCAGTGTCTTTTTCCCTAATACGAATAAAATATTGCTTATTTGCCTTTTGTCTATCAATTTTACATGTAGAATAATTATGATTTGGCTTTAATAACATTTTAAAAAGAAAAATAAAAAAGGATGTAGAAAATGAAAAGATAATAACTTTGATTAGGGAGAGAATGTAAATTAGTACTTTAGATTTAACCCCTCTGCCTCTGGTTCATTACTTGTTCACACATATATATATTATATATACACTAATATATAATATATATGTAAATTGGTTTCTATAGCTCTAGTTTTACTCTTGTAATTTCTAAATTTACATTTTAATTCATTATTATTTTCTTTCCTCTATTGTGGATTGTTTTTCTTTTCTCATTTGCTAACTTTGAAAGAAGAAAAATCCAGACATTGGAATGTCTGAGTTTATTTAAGTCTCAGTGCTCTGTTCAGTTTAATGAAGGAAAACAAAAAAAAGGAAACTGAGAATACTGGCCTGGATCTTCACAGCTCTGGGATTAGTCCTCTTTGTGGCCACTGCTACATTCTGTATTTGGAAAGCCAGAGTAATTGGTGGCTCCATGCTATTTTAAAACACATTAAATTAGAGAAATGTCTTATAACATGTAAATTTAGAAACACTAGAAATCATGAGAAAATAGTTGTTTCATTTAATATACTGTTTTCTATGAAAAGAGGGGGCTCACTAGTATATTAGATGTGGTGGATACAGAGATGGGTATCACACTAAACACCTGCCAACAAGAGTTCATGATCTTCCTCATGTCTAAAAAATTTCTAGCACAGATTAGAAAAAAATTATTAGATTAAAAACAGGAAATCTACATACAATGACATCCTAGACATTAAGAAAAATATTAGAAAACATTGACACAAGTATAAAACTCTACTGTAGGCAGAAACAAAATTATATGAAAAAATTTAAACTGTAATACAGGTACTTTACTGCTTTAAACAGGTTGACAAATATTTCTCCAAAGAATATATAAAGTAAATGTTTTTAATTTTTTCTAGTAAATCTACTTAATGATAGATAATAGATATAATAATATAATAATAGGTCTACACTGTAAGACAGAAGTACTAATAGAGTTTTTAAGTCAGTGAAGTTGATTGATTTCCAGTAAAATTTTACTATGGATGTAAAACTTGAAATTTCAACAGTTTTTGTGTTATTTTTCTTTGATTCAATGGCTTAAATATGTGAAATCCATTTATTACCTTAAGGGCTATATAAAATCATGTGGTTCATGAGTCACAGTTTGAATACTTCTACAAGATTTATTATTTTCATGCTTCTCAGGACTGTGTGGTTGGATCTCTTAAATACCGTGGCACACATAATATGGTTAATTTCAATTAGTGGCTTGCCTGGTTTAGGAAATTCATGACATCAAATTCTCTGGTTGATATATCCTGGTTGATGAAATGACTTCTCTTTCTCATATACTTAATTATTTAGCTGGAGAGGTTTACTTATATGACAGTCCTTTTTATAATTGATTTCTTTTTTAATTAGGGTAACATTGATTTACAAGATAATGGTTATAAAATTTAAGAGTACAATATTAGGCACAACACTGTACCCACTACAGTGCCATTAACTCTCCATAATTCCATATTTCCCTGCCCATCTCTTATCCTTCCCTCTTAGTAAGCTCAATTTTATTCTCAGTTTTTAAATGTTATCACTGGGCACTAATCTCAAGTTATTTATTTGTATCCCACATAAATGGAATATTTGGAATTTATCCTTATGACTTCATTTGTTTAGCATGACCCCTTTTTTTGGGGGGAGGGCCCACCCAGTGACGCTCAGGGGTTACTCCTGGCTATGCGCTCAGAAGTCGCTCCTGGCAGGCACGGGGGACCATATGGGAACCGGGGGATCGAACCGTGGTCCATCCAAGGCTAGTGCGGTAAGGCAGGCACCTTACCTGCAGCGCCACCGCCCGGCCCCAGCATGACCCCTTTTAATTCCATCTAAGTTGTTGTAAAATGCAAGATTTCATCTTTTCTTATAGCTGAGTAGTATTCTATTCTGTATATATAACACAAACTCTTTATACACTCATCTGCCATTAGGTTTTTTGGTTTTTGCCACATCTTAACTATTACATATGAACTGCAGTTAACACAGGGATACATATATCAATCATCATTTTGTTTTTCTTGAACAAATACCAAGGAGAAGAACTAAAGGATCACCTGGTAGTTCTATTTATAATTTCTTGAGAACTTTCGCTGTAGGCTCAAGGAGTTTCCATCCTACTCACAAGATTTATTCTTCCTGAAATTCTTGAAATAGGCTGCCATCACTGATGTGAGGTAATATTGTGACTTTGATTTGCATTTCCTTGATACTCATAATGATGAGCTTTTATTTCATATGCCTGTTCGCCATCTGTACGTCTTTTTAGAAAAATGCTTACTCAGCTCTACTCACCAGTGTTTGATGGGGTGGTTTGTTTTAGTGCTGTTGAGTTTTGTGATTGTTTTATACTTCTTGGCTATTAGCCCTTTGTCAGATGTATGGTGTGATAATATATTTTCCCAATCACTAGGATATCTTTTTGTTTTACCAATTGTTTCTTTGGCAGCTCAAAAGCTTTCAATTTTATGTAATTTCACTTGCTTAGCTTTGCTTTAGTTTTCCTTGCCAACAAAGTCTAATCCTGAGGAAACCTTTAAAATCAATATCCTGGAGTCATTATTAAAGAAATTTGGGTTGAAATTCTGGATCTTTAATACATTTTAAGCTAACTTTGTGTATGGTGTAATTATTATCTTTTTTCATTCTTTTGTAATTCATATGTAATTTTCATTCATATGTAATTTTCCAGCACCACTTGTTGAATAAGTGTTACTTTCTGCATTTATTCACTTGGCTTCATTTAACCTTCAGACATAAAAGTGTGCTAATTCTAATTTTAAAGCAACTGTGAGACAAAAATAATGTCATAATTTTGTTTTTTTTGTTTGTTTGATTTTTTTTTTTGGTGTTTGGGTCACATCCGGCAGTGTTCAGGGGTTACTCCTGGCTCCATGCTCAGAAATTGCTCCTGGCAGGAACGGGGGACCATATGGGACACTGGGATTCGAACCGATGACCTTTTACATGAAAGGCAAACGCCTTACCTCCATGCTATCTCCCGGGCCCACATAATTTTATGTTTTAAAGCATTTATTTATTTATTTACTTTGGGGGCCATACCCGGCGGCACTCAGGGGTTACTCCTGGATCGTACTCAGAAATCGCTCCTGGTAAGCTTGAGGGTCTATGTGGGACACCAGGGAATCAAATCCTTGTCCGACCCAGGTCGACCACTTGCAAGGCAAACGCCCTACCTGCTTTGTATTGCTCTAGTCTCTCATCATAATTTTACTGAAACAAAGTATACATGGGAAGGAATGGATGATTAAAAGATCATGAGTGGTAAGAGTTCTAAATTAGTGACAAAATAAACTTAACTTCACATTTTAGTTTTAAGACGCATCTGCAAAACTGTGGGAAGTATATGAGAGGCATAGTCAGGGACTAGAAGTGACAAAATATTTTTGCTTTAAAAAATATTTTAGCTGCTCCCCACCAGCCCCAGGCACATAAATGTGGGTGCCATCTAAACCCACAACCACTGCCAAGACACATACTGCCCTGAAGAGCCCATGGAATGCAGGTCAGGTGATCTGTTACTTCCCAAGAAGGGGGAAGCCTACTTCCCACCAGCCACATGCATTATCATCAGAGCTGGTGCCATCTGAGACCCACCGACAGCACTGGAACACATGCCCGGAAGAAACGAAAGAAAACATGTCAATAGGTGAGCTGACCCTGCCCACAAATGGTGAAGCCAGAGGAGCCCAGTGCTCCACTCTGCTCCAGAATCACGTACTTCTCCTAATCAATCAAAACCAGCAGAATGCTTAGAAAATACCTCATTGGGGGCCAGAGAGATAGCATGGAGGTAAGGCATTTGCCTTTCATGCAGAAGGTCATCAGTTTGAATTCCTGTGTCCCATATGGTCCCCCATGCTTGCCAGGAGCAATTTCTGAGCAAGGATCCAGGAATAACCCCTGAGCACTGCCGGGTATGACCCAAAAACCCAAAACCAAAAAAAAAAAAACAAAAACAACCTCACTATAAGCATGAAAATGGTAAACAGCACAGACCTCCACTATACATAAAGAATGCAGATGGCAGCTCTGATGGTTTAAAAAAGTACAAATCATCTATTTACCCTCTCAAATAAGGACTTTAGAGAATAAATAAGAGGATCCTCATAGAACTCAAAGATTAAGTATAGAATGACCTTAATGAACCATAAAAAAAGAATCAAGAGGATGTGAAAGAGAAATAAGAAAACTCCAAACTGGGCTGAAGTGGTGGTGCAAGGGGTAAGCATTTGTCTTGCATGTACTAACCTAGGAAGATTGTGATTCGTTCCCCTAGCATCCCATATGGTCCCCCAAGCCAGGAGCAATTTCGGAGTGCATAGCCAGGAGTAACCCCTGAGTGTCACCAGGTGTGCCCCCCAAAAAAAGAAAAGAAAAGAAAACTCCAAACTAAAATGACAGGACTAAAAACTTGGTAGGTGAAATAAAAACCTCACTGGAAAGCCTCACCAACAGATTAAGAGCTGCTAAGAACAGATTCAGTGAGATGGAAAATGAACTGCATAAAAACTCCATACAACATGGTGTCAGAGAGATAGCACAGCAGTAGGGCGTTTGCCTTGCATACAGCCGATCCAGGACCAATGATGGTTCAAATCCTGGCACCCATATGGTCCCCAGAGCCCGCCAAGAGTGACTACTAAGCACAAAGCCATGAGTAGTCCCTTAGCACCGCCAGGTCTGGCTCCCCCCTCTCCCCCCCCCAAAAAAAAACCCTCCATATAACAGAAGAGGTTGGAAAAGATCCTTAATGATAAAGGAAAAATCATCAAAGAATGTGAACAGATGATATCAGAAGTCTGGCATAAACTCAATAGAAACTATATAATTGGAGTCCCAGAAGACCAGGAAGAAAATTTCCATGATGAAGCAACTGTCAGGACATCATTGCTGAGAAACTCTCAGAGCTAATAAAGTAAATGTAATCAAATGCTTCATGCCCAAAGAGTACCTGCTAAAAAGGACCCAAAGTAAAACAACCCAGGACACAGGAAAGTCACATATGAATGCCACAGATAGGGATAGAATGCAGAAGGTAGCAAGGTCAAAAAGGGAAATTACATTCAAAGGAGCATCCTTATTATTTAAAGCAGATATGTCACAAGGAATCCTCAAGGTTCGAGGGCAGTAGTGGTATATAATGGAAAAACTGAACAAAATGAACACTTCACCAAGAGTACTTTACCCAGCCAGACTTAGATTCATGTTAGAAGGAAGGATACAAATCTTCACAGATAAACAGCTCTAAAATGTTAGAGACTCAAAAACAGCCTTAAAAGAAGAATTGAAAGGTCTACATTAAGACAAGATAGACCAAGAGATACACCAAATTCTTCCAGAAAAAAAATGACAGTAATCGGGGCCCGGGAGATAGCATGGAGGTAAGGCGTTTACCTTTCATGCAAAAGGTCATCAGTTCGAATCCCGGTGCCCCATATGGTCCCC
>PVKC010005429.1:0-13712 GCA_004027635.1 Crocidura indochinensis | reverse complement strand
CATTCTGGTCTATACAAGAAACACATGTGAAGTCAGTACAAATACAGACTAAAAATCAAGATTGGAGAACAATCATCCAAGTAAACAACTCTCTTAAATAAGCTGGAGTTGGAGTCAGAGCAATAGCACAGTGGTAGGGCATTTGCCTTGCATGCTATTGACCCAGGATGGACCTGGGTTCAATCCCCAGTGTCTCATATGGTCCCCTGAGCAAGGAGTGATTTCTGAGCGCATAGCCAGGAGTAACCCCTTAGTGTCATTGGGCATGCCCCCCCCCAAAAAAACGTGGAGTAGCCATATTGATATTAGATGGCACAAAATTTAAATATAAAAAGTATATATATATACTTTTATACTTTTATATATATATATATATACTTTTTCTGGTACTCCAAGTATTTATATATATATATATATATATATATATATACATTGCTCTCCATCCCCAGAAAATTAGATACACATTATTCTCCAATGAATATGGATAATTCTCCAGTACAGACCATATGATGGCCCATAAAACATACCTCCATAAAATCAAGAAGATATAAATTGTACGAACTACATTCTCAAATACACTAAAATTAGAAGTGAAATACAAATAAAAAATACAAAAATTACGCAGAGGAAAAATTTAACAAAATTAAACAGCTCACTACTGAAGAACCAGTGGGTTAGAGATGAAATCAAAGAGAAAATCAAAAGATTCCTGATACAAGTGTGAATGAAGACACAAATTATAAGAATTAGTGGAATAAATACAGTAAAGACAGTACTAATAGGATACTTATAGCTTTGTAAGCACTTATCAGGATAGAAGAAGGGGTTACATAAAAAACTTAATGACAGAACTCTTGTCATGCCCAAAGATACCAGCTAAAAGATACCTTGAGGAGTTGTAATACTTACACAAATATATTGAAAACAAATTCTCATGAAATTTGGCGTGTAATAAAATTTTTCTTATTTTTAAGTAACATCATATAAAGTTAAGTTTAAATTTAATTATAACATCATATAAATTTAAGATATGTATCATTTAAAATCAACATATGCATCTACAACATGAAGTTCACCATTTAAACTTGAATTTAATCTATCAACATAGAATTTAACCCTTTGGTATGAATTTATCAAATATTCTTGCTCTTTCCTTTTTAAGAATGATTAAACTTCACCAAAAGCTTACTTTTGGTCTATTTAGTTCATGTATTTTCTCCATCAAATGAGTGAAATTATATTAATATTTCTCTGACTTCATTTAGTGTAAAAATATTGAGCCATTTATACTGTTGTAAATAGAAGCATTTTGTCTTTCCTTCAATGTTAATCATATTTCTTTACGGATATGGTCTATGTACTCTATGTCAATTCAGGAGTCAATAAGCAATTTTTCTTTTTTATCAGTATAGCAATCAATAGGTAGCCTTGAGTTCTTTGATATTATGTATAATGCTGTAGCTAACTTTAAAATGTCAAAACCTCCTCCAATTGATGTTTTTACATTTTCAAGGAAAGTCAGAAAAGAGGCAATGTGATAAAGTGGAATTTCTATTTTTATTTGGGGGGACTCTCTATATTGTTTTCTCATAATGTCTTTACAATTATATATCCACTGTGGCTAGCCTTACCCTTTGATGTACATCTCCCTTATCATGTTTCTTGTTTTCTAATATGAGCCATTTCACGGGTTATGCCTCAATTTCGTTTTGGAATATACCAAGATCCTCTCCCATTAAGAGGGATATCTTTTCATTTGGATGCATGGGTTTTTACGTTTGTTTTTGTTTCCCATGCCATAGAAATTGAATCTACAAACACATCTTTAGGACAGATGATAAGTGTTAAGATGATAAGATGACAGATGTTGAAATGATTAGAATATATTAGCTTTGTTGTTTCAGTGTATTGCCCACTTTAAGGTTTTATGTCCACTTTGAAGTAATTTCTCAGTGGGACGTTCATGTTCAAATTTCATTCATTTGCATGTAGCCTGTCAGTTTTCCCAAGTCCATTCTTTGCTCCATTTTAGAATTCTTTGATTTTTGTGGCAAAGGTATACATATACGTCTGGTTCCATATCTAGGCTCCAAATCTGTTACAATAATCTGATAGTCTAAATAACATAGTGCTGTATTACTATTGTTTTGGACCAGAGATTGAATTTAAACTGTTTGATATTTTTGCTATTCCTAATTTCTCAAGAGATTTTTTTTTCTATTTGGGTTTTTACTTTTTGTGGCTTTAAATAAATTTGATTTTGGTTCTATTTCAGTAAATAGAATAAGGTTTTTAATTGAGAATCTGTAATTTACAATACTATTAATGAAGACTTACTATGTACATAATTCTAACATCACACCCTTCACCAATGTACCTCCCCCTTCCTCCCTCAAGGATCCAAATGCCTCTTCCTTTCAAGGCCCCTCTCCAAAACTCAGTAAATTTATCAGTATTTATCAGTCAACTCAGTAAAATTCCCATTATGTTGCCTTTGGCGCTTTGTAACTATGTTGCTGTGTATTCTCAGGTCCAACAAGAAAGACTATCTCTCCTTTTCTTATTAATCTAATTGTTTAACCTTCCAATACTCCATTGAGCAATTAAAGTAAGCATCATTATATTGTGTATTATATGTTCCTTACAGGAAAACTTGGCTGTTTTTCACTATGGAGTATGATATTGTCTGTGGGTCTATCAATGTATGAACTTTAAATGATTTCCTATTAGAATCACTTTGTTGAGGATCTTCATCATAGAAAAGGTTAAATCCTATCAGATGATTTTTTTCTGTGTCCACTGAGATTGCCCTGTGATTTTTTTTTGACTGAGGTAGTATATCATGATAATTGCTTTTATTATTTATTTTAGTGAAACAGAAGTATTTCTTGAAAGACATTGAAATAAATATAACAGGATAGGGAGAGAGAGAGAAACACACACACAGAGAGAGAGAGACAGAGAGAGAGAGAGAAAGAGACAGAGACAGACAGACAGACAGACAGACAGAGAGAAAGACAAAGAAAGAAAGAGAGAGAGAGAGAGCAATGTGATCCAGAAAGAACATGGACTTCTCAAGAGTGGGGAAAGCCTCAGCATGATAATTGCAGGTACTTTGAATATAATAAAGTATTTTTTATCTCTGGAAAAAAATGACTCCCGGTTCATAAATCTATATTCGATTTGAACTCTACATAGTCACCTGATTAGGTGAAAATGAGAAGTGAGTCTTCATTGACAATCTCCTTCCTGTGTGCTTTACCCAACCAATCTGAACAAATGATGTAGTTGCCTCTTCCATAGATTCCTGATCCTGTTTCCATGTTTTTTGCTGCAATTTTGCATACAACTTAAATCATTGATTTACTTGTTTGTTTTCCAGATTAGAGCAGATTAGAGTTTATAAGCATTTGTTTTATTTTTATTACAGTTCAGGTAATAGGGTTACAGTAGTGTTCAAGTTTATAAAATTGAGGGACAAAGATATGACCCTACAATACCTATCCCTATATCACTTTACACTCCATACTTTCTTTACTCCCACCTGTCTCCATTTCATTTCTACTGGAAGCTACAATTCAGTGCAAATAGTTAACTTCGTTAGCCATCACCCAAGTAATTTAGACTCTCGACTTAAGTGCCCTTAAAATTCCCAGTCAACTTCTTTGCTCTCTTCACCCTTACCATGCAGACCTAGCACTCTTGAGTCTATATTCTCATATCCAAAGTTTAGCAATGATTGATATTGTTCATACACTTAGTTTCTCTATATGCCACAGATAAGTGATGTCATTCTAAATTTTATCCATCTGCCTCTGACTTATTTCATTCAGCATGCTATCCTCTAATTCCATCAGTTGATGCAAACTACATGACTGACTGCATAGTATTCCACCGTGGATACATACCACAACTTTTTATCCACTCATCTTTTGTTAATGTTTTACTTGCTTCCATATCCTGCACTGAACTGCAATTAATGGGAAAGTCAAATGAGAGCTCCATTCTTACTTTTCTGGAGAAATCTCCATATTGTTATTTACAGAGGCTGGATATTCACACCATTAGCAAATGAAAACTCTTTTGGCCACACACCCACCAATACTTGTTACTTCAGTTTTTTGATAAATGTAATTCTCATTGATTGAAAGTAACACCTTATTATCACTGTGATTCCTGTATCCCAGTGATACAGTGATAATGGGCGTTTTTCAAATGATTAGAGGTCACCCATATATCTTCTTTATAGAAGGTGTCTATTCAGCTGATCTCACCATTTTGAGGTGTGGTTTTTGTATTCTTTGTTGTTTCAATTGATGCTGAAATTACTAATTGATTTACAGACTTTGGGTGCTGTTCTTTACCTAAATTAGTATGTGATATCTTTTCTCAGTGAGGTGTCTTTTTATGTTAGAGATTCTTTTGTATGCAAAACATTTTTTTTGGAGGGAGGCATATGTACTAATGCAGAGAAGGTGTAACTTACTACTTATTGGTTTTTCATACAAGAATCACTTCTGGGGGAGTTCAGAGGGTGATTTGGGATGCCAAGTGTTTACCCCAAGTTGGCCATGTGCAAGGAAAGTACCCTACCTACTTTACTATCTCTCTAGTCCAATAAAGAAACTTTTTAACTTCACGTCGTCCACTTGCTAATTTTAATATTTCTTTTCTTTGCCATTGAAATTAGATCATTAAAAAGAACACTTTATTTTACCTGTTTTTATCAGTATACTTTATATTTTCTGGTCTAGTCTCTAAATATTTGTTCCACTTGGAATCAATTCTGTGAATAATGTAAGATATCAGCCAGTTTAATTGTTTTTACAAGTTATTATCTAGTTTCCCAACACTATTTATTGATATTTATTTATTTATTATCCCATTTCAGACATATAACTTATCTGTCATAGATTACTTGTTGCTAAGTCTTAGATTTATCAATGGGGTCTCAGTTTTGATCCATGAATCTCTCAGCCTATCTTTATTCCAGTATCATGCTGCTTTAAATCTCTGGATCTGTAGAACAAGGCTATAGTCAGTGACCAAAAATACTGGTGAAAAGAAGGAAGAGTGATAAATAAAATGAATATATTTTCCCCATCATTTCCCTTCTCATGTTGTTTCAGTTCTTTTTCTTTTCCTATCCAACTGATAATACATCATATTTATGCATCTTGTCTCAGTTTCAATATACCGTAATTTTCTATTTCTCTCTTGAGGTCCTAACTATTGCAAAACTGCTTATCCAGTATGAGTAGCACAGGTTTAAAAGTTAGTTGTTCTTTAGTACTGCAAAGAAGAGGTGTTTGAGCATGCCCTGAATTAGTCTCTATTAAATTCTCTTTTCTGTGTTTCAGCTGGGGACTTTTAACATTCTTCAGTTTTGCCTAGTTTCCAATCTTGGCAGCTGGGTAAACAGACTTTCTGCAACACCCTGGATAAAATGGCAAGCTCAGGGGAGAGTCTTCCACCTTTAATTTAAGGGGAAACATGGTTGATGTTCATGGCTGGGGAATAGTAACACCTGAGAGTACTTGAGGAGAATTTGTGTTCTGGCTGGGTAAAATTCAACTGATGACAAAAACATGCAGTTTCTCAGACTGCTCTTAGAGACTAACATCAAACTGCATCTAGCAAATATAACATAAAAAAATAATTAAGTTTCTCACATTCTTGGCAGGCACTTTCATATATGAACGTAAAAGAAATCGCCAGATTCTAAAAAATTTAAATTAGTACATACCCTGAGCAGGTAAGTGACTGGAAAATTACTCAGGAAGTTACTCAAAAATTACACAGGAAAAAATATTTTAGAAGCAAGATTTTGAAGCACAAAAGGAGAACTTATTGCATACAAAGAAAATAGACTATAAAAATAATATATGCTTTGGTTTTCACTTCCAGATATTTAAATAGGTGAAAAGAGTGAGCTTCTTTTTTAAGTTACATCATAAATCCATCACTTTTAGAGCTTAGAGAGTTTATTTTTTAAGTGTGTCTGAGGTGATATTAATTTTCACAAGCATTTTACACTTATTTACTTATTTTCTGTAGAAAACACATGCTGAGAAAAGTGTCTATGAGCACTAAAATAAGTTATGATTTAATGTTCAATGGCAACAATAAGCAAAATCATAAATTCACTGAAATGTAGCTACTATTACAAAACATTTATAGAAGAAATATCATACCAAAAAATTAGTGTCTATTTTTAATATTTGAAAAAGGGGGAAACAATGAAAAAAACACAACAACCTGTGGTGGCAATATTGGTATTAATAAAAACCTTTAAAGATTAAATAAAATTAATTTAATTGGTATTTCAAATCAAATGTTTTCACGAACTAATTCTAAACAGAATTAGTAATGCATATTCAAGTGAAACACAATGAATGGATGAGATATATATATATTAATTAGAAGCTTCAAAATCCCTCAAATTACACAAGTCTTGCTGACTTGCTTAAAATGTTTGAATTTTACCATCAAAAAGTAGAAAAATAAAGTAGAAAAGTCTGAACAGCTATATTCAGAATGGGGGAATGGATGAAGGGTATCAAAATATGAAATCGTCTAGCTACAAGATAAGTCCTAGAGCTATAATATGCAGTATGGTGGCTATAGATAATAATATTGTATTGCATATTTAACAGTTGTTTAAGATTCTCAACATATATAAAATTTTAAATATATTAAGTGGTAGATATTAACTAAAATATTATAATTATTTCACAGTTATGTACCACATTAATATTTTGTCAATGACATCATATATATATTTACAAAATTCCTAATGCCTAGTGAAGTTGAATGTTTGACACAGCCTCAAACCTCTTTTTTTGCAGCATTTATTAAGGTATTGTTATTATTATATCATATTACCTTATCCTTGACTTAATGCCAGTTGTTCTTTTGTCATATCTTCTAAAACTACAAAATCCAATGTTAATGTTATACTACAATACTAAATCAAATACTGACTAATTTCCAAGAATATAACTATCATTAAGCAACACATTACTGTACAAACAAAGATAAAGTAATTATGTTGTAGAATAGACTAAAACAATACTGTATGCCAATTATATATCAATATTTTGAGCATAATATTACTTTATGCTTATAATTTTTCTTTTCCTTTTTGTTTATGGACCACACTCAACAGAGCTCAGGGTCTACACTCAGAAATCACTCCTGCCAGGCTTGGGTGAACATATGGAATGCTGGGGATTAAACCTGGGGATCCTACCTGGGTAAGCCACGTGTAAGAGAAATTCCCTACCTACTGTTCTATTGTTCCAGCCCTTTATACTTGTAATTCTCATCTATAAAGTGGTCAGAAGGAGGAGGAAGATAGGAAGAGGAAGATAACAACAATGATGATGAGGAGAGAGAAAAAGAAGAGGCTGTAGAGGAGGAGGAAGAGGAGGAGAAAGAGCAGGAAAGAGAATAAAAGGCAAAGGACAGAATACTATGACAAATATTTTCTACCTAATACTGATTTATCATCTTTCTTTTTTCTTGTCTTATTATTGTATCTATAACCCAAGATAAATTTTGTTCATAAAAATATCTTAATGCAATTCACAAGTTCTGAGCTGGCTATGAAATGAAAAGAATAGATTCACCAATTCTTTAATACTATTACTAATGGAAACAAATCACGCCATGTCTATTTGTGCTTCATAACTGAGAGGTTAGATATCAGGCCCCAAAGACACAAAATCTTTCTAAAGTCTCTGTCATGGGTATACAATAGAAACATCTAAGAATGGTTTATTACATGCAGAACAACTTGGAGTCATAACTATTTTATTAAATTAGGTACAAATGTATTAAGAAGATACTTTAAATTGATAAAATATGGATAAAAACCATTGTATAAGATTATATAAAACAATGATTTAGTAATTTAAATAAAACATATTCAATCCTATAATAAATTGTCCTAAAAATTATTTTTGTTGTTTTTGGGCCAAAATACTCAGGAATTACTTCTTCTTCTTTTTTTTTTTTTTGGTTTTTGGGTCACACCCGGCAGTGCTCAGGGGTTACTCCTGACTCCATGCTCAGAAATTGCTCCTGGCAGGCACGGGGGACCATATGGGGCACCAGGATTCGAACCGATGACCTTTTGCATGAAAGGCAAACGCCTTACCTCCATGCTATCTCCCGGGCCCCAGGAATTACTTCTGAAAGGATAGAGGACCATAGGGGATACCAGGGATTGAACCTGGGTTGGTGACTTTCAAGATAATAGTATCACTCCTCCTAAGTCACTAAAATTTTTACATAATGGAAAAACAAAATAATACAATTAAAATTCTAAATATGTAAATGTTTACAGAGAATTTTAAGCATATGTGAATGCAGTGACATGAAAAATTATATGGTTAAAAAGTGAATAAAATTTATCCTAATATTCTCTGGCCCTTGTGAACCATAAAGAATAAACTTTAGCAAGGAGAGAAGAAAGAACTGAATTGTAACAGATAGTACCAAAAATGCAAACACATGAACACGAGAGAGCATAAAACTTGGCCTCTAAACTGTCAAGAGCTGGCTACCTCTATGGTCTGTGTTTTAACAATAGGAATTACTACAATATAACTTCTTTCAAAAATATCCTTTCTCAACTCTAACTCTGACTACACTTACAGTCTATACCTTATTTCTTTTTCATGTTGAATAGAGAAGTACCTAATATGTCTCAAAATAATTGCAATTCCCATCTGTAGGAAGGAAGTGAACAATTAACTATTCCCTAACACACACACACACACACACACACACACACATACACACACACACACACCACGACTCTGTTACACTACAACTAAAGGTCTTTACATGGAAAAATAATATTATAGCATAATTTATGCAGGAATACAAAATTTGGGAAATTAAAAAATTGTGGTTTGTAAAATTTAAAACTAAGGAGTAAAATAACTATTTGTATCTACTAGGTTCTGTATCTTAGGATTCACTCTTCCCACAGTGTGGATATTTAGATTATCAAAGAGCTTTTGATAGTGTTCTCACAAGTGCCTATTATTGAAACTTGGTAACCATTATGTGAAAGGGAAAAGTCATATCAATGAATTAAATGAGCCTAAAACTTCTTGAGAAGCAAAGAGGCAAAAGGGAATATAAATGGCCAATTCTCATGTAGAGAAAGGTTAATGATTGAGGACTTTTGGACTTTGTGGTAAAATCAGAGTTATATTTAACCAACGACCAGGAAAGAGGAACCCAATTCTTATTGTCTTACTCTCTCTGCATATCAGCCCCACACACAGAGCCTCCATTGAATGAAGAGTATTTGGCACATGAAAGAAATACAGGCAGCATAGCACACACATATAAAAAAAAGTCAGAAAGAGTAAACAGGTAAATGAATATTGACTCATATAAGGGTCCCTGAATTCAAGTCAAATAGCAATAAAAATTACATCCACATAGGTATGTTTTCCAAATATGTTGACAAAACCTACATAGAAAACAAAAGTCTTTTCAAAAGTTAAGATGGAGCTTTGAAAAAAATTATTTATTGGCATGATGAAAAAAATCTGTTTCTATAAAACAAAAAGCTCAGCTGGGCATTTAGATCTATAAAAACCATAATGCCTGTTTTTAAAATATATTTTTAATATATTGAAAAGTTTATATTAAACAAAATTAAAAAGATAGAAAAGAATGACATTCCTGAGCAAACTCAAAAACTGACATTAGTTTTAGCAAAAATCATAAAACTGATCTGAATGGAAAAATTTGAAATCCAAATCTTAATCGATTAACATTAAAATGATGCATAACTCTATGACATTTCCTTATGACAAATCGCACAGCAGTAGTTCAGAAAGTCAATAAACTCACTTTGTCTTGGGCAGAACTTATCTCACAGGATGATCATAAAGGTTAGACAAGGCTGTGTATCTATAGCATTTAATACAATAAAAGTAAAGAATGTTGACTTATCATTGGCATGAGTTGCAGTAGCAGAATGTATGATAGATTAATCCCAAACACATGCATAGAGATGTTACCTAACTCAAGCCAATGTGTAATGTGTTTTTATTATTTATGTTAAGACTTATCGTTCTTAGTACTGTTATTAACAACTTATTATGTTATTAAGTGCTTAGTAAGGCACATAATATGCTTTCAAGGCAAAAGCATAAATTTAAGGAATATTTGACTAATTTTATTTAAAAGGAAAAAAATTAAAAGTTGATCAGTGCAATGTGAAAGAATGTCACCACCACATAAAGGCTAACATCTTATTAATTATAAAATGCATAAACAAGAGATCCAAGCTTACCGTAAAGATAATATTTTAATCAGTTGTTTTCTATTCTTCACCCGCAGATAATTAGTTTTGTACTTGGAATCTTTGATCAGTTCTGGCAAGTTCAAGATCTAAAAGAAAAATATAATTAAAAAATAAAACTTGAGTTTTTATGAACCCATTTCTGCATGCTGCTATTGAGAGTCTACCATTGTCTCCCTAAGACCATTCTAACTGGCCTTTTATGCATCTCTAAAAGAGAAATAGATGATGATCATGTGATACAGATGGATTATGCTGGTGACTGTCATTTATAAGAAGTCCTAAGTATATCTAAGTAAATGCCTATATATGGGAACACAGATGATGCTATCAGATTCTTATTAGTCATGTATCCATATATGAGAAATAACTGAATATAATATATGTGCTTTATTCATATATAAAGAAATTATCTATCCCAGTTGTCCTATTCATGAAGTTACACAGGGTACCAAGAAAATGCATATAAATTTTCTTCAAGTGCTCATCATAAAAGCAGTCAAATTATAAGGTATCTATCCTAGTGCAGTGTCAGTGGTTTACTTTAAGATTTATCCCTAAGGAAGAGCAAAGGTAATAGGAAACATCCAAGAGAAAGAGGTATCCTGAAATATGGTATAGTGCTATGTCCAAAATCCTATCAATACTATAAATCACAATGCAAAAAAAAGTCATATATAAAAAGCACTTCTTGTACAAGTAGATTGATAGGATGCAAACAGGGTGGGATGTGCATTGGTGGTGGAAAGGGGGTACTGAAGAGATGCTTAATGTTGAGGCTGAAACACTCTATGCCTGAAAACCAGTCATGAAAAATATGTAATTTCAGGTGACTATTAATAATTAATTTTTGAAAAATATAAGCTCTTCGATGCTTCATCTTTTGATCCTCCTAAAAGTGGTGAAATCTATTTCCAAGTTTCTTTGGGGATCTTGAAATGTTAACAATTCCATAATGAATGAACCAACTGGATTTAAATGGGAAAGTATTTTTTGAAAGGAAAGTGTGGAAGCATCTTGGCAGTTGTGATGGAAAACCAAAGTGTATTTGTGGGCAGGAGCAGACCATGTGCTCTACAAAAAGCTTCATGACTTTATTAATGTCTTTACTTTAAATACAAATATTTAATGGGTACATTTGGCCCCACCATTTAAGTAAAATCAATTCATTAATCATCTTATAAAGTAAAGGAATAAAGAATATTCCCTGGAGAAAAGAGAATATCTCAGTATGTAATTTCCCCTTCATCCATTTGTTTCCTTTAGCAATATGAAAAAACAGTCTTTTTAGCCCAGAATTTTAGTAAAAGACACCATATATAGGATCCTTCCTAGAAACCTGCCAGTCAAGATACCCCAATGCCAAAATTGGCCTCAAGACCTGTCCAGGAATCAAAACTTCCCTTGGAGTAAATAAGTCACTTTAAAAAAACTGACTTCACCAAATCACAATTTAAACATACAATCTAACCTCTCCCAGCATTTACCATAAGCTATATTAAAAAAGTTACTCAGGGGACCGGGCGGTGGCGCTGGAGATAAGGTGCCTGCGCTAACCTAGGACGGACCGCGGTTCGATCCCTCAGTTCCCCATATGGTCCCCCGTGCCTGCCAGGAGCGACTTCTGAGCGAATAGCCAGGAGTAACCCCTGAGCACTGCTGGGTGTGACCCAACCCCTTCCCCCCAAAAAAATTACTCAGTGATTGCACTCCAGAGTATTGTTATATCTAAAATATCCTTTTTGACATTTGGCTAATTATGACTCTTTATCTTTGCAAGTTTGTGTGACACAGTGGCCACAAATTGTGTGCTTGTCTTCAGCTGCAAGGGTTTTAAAGAAATTGATTCAAGGGTTTGGATTTCTTAGATTCTTTAAAAAGACTGTCTCATACAATCTGGATCAATGTAATTGAAACTACTTGATATATTAAACAATAACATGAAGTATTCCAACAAGGGCATTAGCTGTGGTGTCACTTTTTGCTGATTTTTTTTAAAGGGATGAAAAAAGAGATTTGAAAGAAGGGAACAGGGGGGAGAGAACAGAGGAAAAATGTCTACTTAAACTTCATTTCTATATTTTTTTTATTTGAAAAAGTATTTTCCTCACAGGTAGTTTCATTTTAAAAGCCACATAAATCCATTTTCTACAGTTAACACTCATCTCTTAAGGATATTCCTACTGCATATAAAACTCTAGGTTAACACCTCTTTCTTTTCCTGTATTACTTACAATTCAATTGAATCATTGTCCCCTTTAGGGAACAAATCATTTCAAGTCTCTCAAAACGTTTTCTTGCTTTTTAGTTTTCAGTAGTCATAGTTTGATATACTTTGGTATGAATTCATTGTCATTTGTCATATTTAGGAATTATTGAAGCAATTAAATCTTTAGAATTTTATCCTTCATCACATTGTAGACATTAATGCTTCAAATATTATTTTATGTGTGCTTCCTTACTTCCTTCTGGGACAACAATGAATAAGTATCAGGTTTGATATAATTCGATGGGTTCTTAAAAAACTTTATTTATATATTGGAAAGTTGTTTTTTTATTTTTTACATTAGTTTAGGGGCTGGCAATAGTACAGTGGTAGGACCTTTGCCTTGCCTGAGGTTGATCCAGGACGGGCCTTGGTTCAATCCCAGGTATCTCATACAGAGCCAGGAGCGATTTTTGAGCACATAGCCAGGAGAAACCCCTGAGTGTCACAGCATGTGGTCCAAAAGAGGCAAAAAAATTTAGTTTATTCCAGCATTTTGTAGTTCCACTTGCTAATTTTTCCTGTAAAAGTTCTTATTATAGATATGCTGAGTTATTTTGGATTGACTTTTGGACATATTGAATATTACTATAAGCCATTGAGTCTTGTGTAAAGTGTAAAGAACTAGGGATACGCCCTGGATATAGTTAGGCATGATTCTCTAATAAATAAATAAGAAAAATTTAAAGAAAATAAAAAGCACAGTCACCTAATTTTTGATAAAGGGGCAAAAAATCCTAACTCTCTTCAATAAGTGATGTTGGCACAACTGGTTAGCCACTTGCAAATAAATAAATGTAGACCCCCAGCTAACACCATATGAAGGTAAAATACAAATGGATTAAAGACCTTGATATCAGACCTGAAACCCTAAGGTATAGAGAACAACACATAGGTAAACATGCCATGACATCGAAACTAAAGGCATCTTTAAGGAGGAAACAGTACTCTCCAAACAAGTGGAAGCAGAAATTAACAGACGGGCCTATATTAATTTGAGAAGCTTCTGCACCTCAAAGGAAACAGTGCCCAGAATACAAGAGCCACCCACTGAGTGGGAGAAACTATTCACCCAATACCCTCAGATAAGGGGCTAATTTCCAAAATATACAA